>OMLB01033885.1:0-30017 GCA_900302555.1 Myripristis jacobus
CAGAGACGGGGCGGCAGGGGGTGAGCGGAGAGGGATGGATGAGAAGATGAAAGATTAAGTAGCATGGAGGAATGTTAAGTGTAGCTTAAGCGTGTGTACAGAGCTGGGGATTTATGGGTAGCACACGCTCTGGGCAAAATAGTTTGGGAATTATTAAACGGCTTCAATTAAAGTAATATAAGGGAAGAGAGGTGGTGGCGGTGGTGGGGGGTGAGGGCTTCTGACACACACCCACCCACTGTGATTTATGAATGCCCTCTTTTATTCCTGTCTTCTCCTCGCAGTCCCTTCGTCATGCCCCTCTCTCCCTTGACAGACATTAACCTCATCAACCCTCATTTTGAGATGTATTAAAGAGATGTATTAAAAGGGCCATACTAGTGATTTTGCATGTATAGCAAAATGAATGTCTACAGAATCTGTAAACTTCACATTTCTGCTAATGTTTTCCCAAAGCAAGCAGTCATATCTTAGAACTGCCATATCATTTTTGCTCCCGTTTATCGAGCCAATGGCTTCCATTCATCCCACTGTGATATGAAAATGAACTTTCAGAGACTTCAAACTTTCTTCACAGCAGTATTCCATCACTGGAATAAAGTCGTCCACAGTAGTTTTCCTAAAAGCAGCAGCACTGTTGGGTTTTGATGACTTGAAACTGGGGCAGAGTGAAAAAAAAAAAGAAAAAAAAGATCCCTCCGCTAGGGAAAATAGTCCCCGGGGAAACTATTGCTTTACACAGCCAGTTATCAGTTTTCATGGTTTATTGAGGTTCATGACTTTGTTGTCACTGAAGCAGAACATTAAACTGTGGCTGTTTCAAACAAAAATTCCAAATATAAAATAGAGGGATTTTGATTATATGTTGTGAAATCTTTAGTACCAAAATGGTTTGCTGTCATATTAAATGTGGCTAATGGTAATAAAAGGACCAACATTCAAAATACTTAGTATGGTCCTTTAAGTGCAGCAAAAATAATAGAAAAAACTGTTGAATCCTTCGGGAGATTAAATAAGCCTGACTAGATTCCCCGCCACAAGACAGAGGTACAAAGAAACACCCTGATCAAATCCGCCCTCCTCTCTCACTCCTTGTTCTCTTTTGCCAGCCAGACATCTGTGTCCCTCCGTTTTAAAAGTGTCATGAAAGGTGATATGACTATGAATACTCCCAGTGGGAGTCTAAAGCGCTGTGTTTTTATACCCTGGGATTTGTACCGTGTCACCAGCTCTCAGCCACTTTGACACACTGCGTCCAAGTCATGATGGCCGCATCCCATTTTTTCCCCTATGTAATTACAAGGTACAGCTGGATGAAGCTCTTATTTATGTATTTCCTCCACAACCACCGACCAGCACTGAGTGTTTTGTTTTTTTTATGTGTGTATATGTATATGTAATTAGTTTGGCTTTGCCAGCATTATACCAACAGGCGATGTTGCAGCGTTTACGGTCTAGTTTAAGGGCCATCATTTGGAGGTTATGGGCGAAGGTTACGAGCACGGGCCTCCAGCCAGAAGGGCCATGCATATTTGATTGTAATCACTGTGGACTCCTCATAAAACCAGGCACATTTGGGACGGGATGGAGACAGACCTGGGAAGGGACATTAGCTAATGATGGATCGTAGGATGGAGAGAGGGATGAGTCCATGCAGAGAAAAGACAGAAGAAGCAAGCAGAATGAGGATTTCACAACTTGTGTGCCTTTCTCCAGAGTAAAAATGAACCAAATATTGATCCAGACCTGTGGATAAATTGCAAAGAGGAAATAGGAAAAAAACGTTTGTTGGCTTGGTGCAGTGGAATTGTAAAAGATTTACACCTTGCATAATTGATTTTGTTATGAATACCCCGAATTTCAGCTAAACAGTCTCACCTACTGCAGCCTTTCTGTTTTTTTTACAGGTACCAGCACTATTTAACACTGTTTCTAACTGTTGTAAAATGAACATTGCTAAAAATGTATATTGCATTTGAAAATCTACATATATTAAAGAAAACATGAGCCAAATGATCACTGCTGAATGCTGCACAGTTTTTGGTCAATTTATACAGCTTTGAAGGGGAGACAACAAAAGCAGGAGATTGATGGATCGCCTGCTAAATACTTTTTTTGTTTAGTGGTGAAGTAAGAGAAATACATAACAAGTGATTTAACATTACAGGACATCACATGCATACATACACACATTACACAGAGACGGGGGCATCAGTGTAAAGAATGAGTTGCTATGGTAAGCTCCTGTGAAGGAAAGAGGAAAGAAAATGAAAAAAAGGAGACAAAAGGAATCCAAAGTAAAACAACTTGATTTTTTTTTCATTTTTTTCTCTCTGCCTCCTGCAACCCCCGCACCCCCACCACCACCTCCACCATCTCTTAGTTCAAATTTTCTCTCTACATTATATCTCTTACAGTTGGAGAAAGAGAAGAGAAGAAGAAAACAACATCATCAGCATCATGTACATGACTAAATGCATGTAATATAAGGTGAATATAACAACAGAAATACAAAACAAATGTGAGTTTGTGAGAGCTATGAAGAGGGGTAAATGATATATGATATGATATGATATGATGGAATAACAGAAGCAATAACAATTTGAGCAATCTTACATAACCAGTGTGATGGACAGCAATGGAGGTAAAGGGAAAAAAGAATTCTTTCTTTTTTTCCCCAAAACAGATGCAAAACAGATGAGACAAAAGAAAAAAACAAACAGTGTTTATCCATGGTGTATTTGTTTGTGAATATGCCTGTGCGCATGGATGGGTGTCTATTGTGATATTTTGGGACATGGTTATCGTGGTTGGAATATGTCATGTATGTTGGGTGGATTTATTGGTAATATTTATATGTAAACACTAATTGTTAAACTTGATGTGTAATTCTGTATCTTTACTTATGATAGTGAAATATTTAACAGCTACAAAAAATATTTCAATTTCTGTTTACTATTTGTCTGTTTAGCTCAGTTTACTTGCATAATTCGTAAATTGTCCTAATAATCCCCATTCCCAGATTCAGGCCTCTCAATGGTCGAGTGTGTATTCTACTCTCTCGCAACACACACACACACACACATTGACTGGACGGTTTGGCTTGTGATGTGGCCTACTCCTCCCAGACTTCCTGTTAGCCTGATGCTAGCCAGTCAAGGCATCTGCCAATTGCCTGTCCAACCCCAGCGCCATTAGGGAGGGCCAGCATTGGAACAATGTTGGCTGGCGGATCAAAGTGCTTCTGGGAGAATGCCACCAAGGCTAATTGGTATCGTCAGTGTCTGGGTCGCAGCTGGGATCAAACGGGGCAGACAGGGAAGGCCTGATAACTAAGATAAAGTAACTAAGTACGGGTCCGCCGCGTGAAATCCGATGATATGCCATTTAGAAATTCAATTTTGCCATACTGGCATGAAGTGACAGCCGTAACAAAAGTGGAATGGAACCGTCTATTTGCTGATAATTTATGATTCATATCTAATAAAAAAATTACTGCCGCAGTTGATTAGAGTGGAATGGAATGACTGACAAGAAGAGCAAAAGATTTAAATTACTCACACGTAGGCTTAAGTCCAGCACTTCCCAGCTGCTTGCCTTGCAAATATGACGATGTCTCTAAATTATCTTTGAGCCACACCCCGCATGTCTTTCTATATTTGCTTCAAGTTTACATTTGACATTTAAACATGTTGTAATATCATTCCAAGGATCCACACAAAGCTCCTCAAACAGCCAAAATCCAGACGTGACACGCCTTTTGAATAACTTTGAACGCCTCTGCCACAGTTCATTCACACACACACACACACACACACACACACACGCTGGAGTGTTTACATACGGTTATGAAGATCGATCATCTGGCGGGAATGTGGACCCTTGACGTTTCTTTTGTGTGAGGGCTCTCCAGAGGATATGACATCACTGAGGCCTTTTGTGTCGGCAAGCCGTGGCACAAATGTCCCACTCGTCCACGTGAGAATTTACAAGTTTACATAAAAAACTCATTTTTTTTTTTAAAGCCTCACCCTCCTACTGTCAGAGGGCAATATATAATCCTCGCCTAAACATTTGAACTCCTTCTTCAGAGGGAAGGAACGGCGCCAGAGTGGCCTGTTTTGTTTTATTAGAGTGTCAAAACTTGTATTGATTGAGGGCATGATTGAAAGCACTGTACGGTACTGTATATAGCCTGAGAGACTGAAAGACAAATTGAAGCAGACTGGGGAGGTGCAGGTTACGAGTGTGTGTTCAGAGGTGTGCTTGTAAAAGAGTGAAAGCGAACGAGGAAGGTTTTACGGTGTGCGTGTCTCTTTTCAACGTACATGCAGCGTCTCTGAGCGCTCGCGGACACTGTGTCCAAAAATGTCTACATGAGAATGCAGCGGGATACAGCAAAACAAATCCAAATGAAAAATGGATCCCAAGTCCAGCCCATACTTCTTTATTTATAGCCCATGGAGTGACATTTTCGCATTGCTGCCACCAACCATGAAATTTTCCCTCTATTTTTTTCCCTAGGAAATGGTTAGTTATAGAGACAAGAGGGAGGTAGGAACAGGAACTGAGGGAGGGCTCGGAAGACGCCGATTGACTGCACAGAAAGGTGGCTGCGGATTGCACTTGTGTTTTTGAATTTTTCTAATGTGCGTGGCTGTTTTTTTTAATGTGTGGTGTGTGTTTGTTTTTTGTTTTTTTTTGTTTTTGTTTTTTTGCCTCCGTCCTCTCCTGACACCCATCAGCAGGTGCCTGACTGGAACGCTGCCGGCGGCGGTAATGTGCCGGCACATGGGAGCGCCCAAGGGAGGGGACAGAGGCTCACCACAAAAGATGGATTATGCCTCCGTGGATTCTCCTCTCCGTCTCACTGATCCCTCCCAGCTGGAAGAGCCAGGGCTTCATTTGTGCCACAGGGCGTGCTGCGGGTAGGAAAGCAGGTGATGAGACAGAAGAGGTGCGTAAGCTGAGGTAGATACTACAGTTGCAGGTAGATACTAGGGTTCAACTGAGCTTTGGAGGGCCAGTGCTGCCAACAGGTATTTTGCTTCAGATATTCAAGTTTGACCATTTTATTATTAAAAAAAAAACTTCCAAATTATGACAAATATTCACTGTTCACCCCTGAATTTCAGGATAAGAAAAGCTTGAAAACAACATTTAGACCATCATGGAACATTGAAAATCTCTACTGAAACCAAAAATGATGATTATGTGAATAGTATGATCAAAATGATGTTAAAGTAAATATAGGGCATCCCATAAGACAGCTGAGCAATTCTGCAATAAATATGGGAGGTATGACTTTATCTGAAGTTGTGTTCAAAAGACATCACACTGTCACAACTGTGACATTATAGCTGTCATGAACATTAATGAATATTTATGACTTGTCATTAAGTGTTATTCGGTCATTTATGTCTCTTTCCCTGCAACGCTGACATTGTCTTGGTTAATGTAAAGTTGTTATGACAATGTCTGTGGTTATACTTGGTTATTTGTGTTTTTTGTTATTATGACTTCTGTCATCTGATAATGCCAGGACCCATTAACTGTCAAGCCTGTACGCTCTGAGATCAGATTTTGCTCGCATTTGGATCTGATCAGCCAGACCACATGCCGAGGTGGTCTGGCTCGCATTGAGTTCAGATCTCAGTGAGCTGTGGACAGCATGTGGGCACAATCTGGACAATTTATCAATACATACAGTGGAATATATCTGCACAGGAATGTATCCAATCATTATCTACTCAGGCAGGTTGCTCTGACATGTCTTGACACACATATGGACACAACTGAGTTCCAGTCCGGTGCATCTAATCACAAAAGTTGCATTTAAAAGACTAATGTAACTACAGCCTAAGACAAATGCCAACTTTGCAGGGAAAGTGACAAAATTGAGTGATACTTAATGAAGACAGTCACAGATATTCATTAATGACAGCAACCATGTCATTCTTATGACAATGTTATGTCAGTCTTATGAACACAACATTAAATACTGTAAAGAGAAAAAAAATGTCCCCATATATCTGCAAATCAATAGCTTGTTGTAACCAAGATTCATCTATTGGAGTGGTCTGATTCACATGCATACAAAAGAATGCATAAAAATGTTTTTTTTTTCTGTCATTCTCTCCTTCTCACACACATTCACACCCCACGCCCATTGCCATCTGTTTCATCTCACTTTGTACTTTTATGTTTTTAACCAAACTTCACAACAAAAGATCTAAACTTTCTGCTCCTGACAAGATCTTTCCTCACCAACTCCATGACATACAATAATTAAGGGCAATTAAACCCCCTGAAAGGTATTTTAATTGCACCCCATGCATTTTGTTTGTCTTTTAGCCACGCAAATGGAAAATACTGCTCTTGTCTCCTATTGCTACTATATCTAATAGAAACTTAATTAAAGTTTTTTTTCCCCCACCAAACTCCTCTTTGCTTTGTCCTTTGAGGTAACATTCAGTCTTCTAGATTTGGAATCACGCCGCCGAAGCCAGTAACAAATGACTCTGTGGTCAACATGATTCAGCCTGAAGTTATGTTACCGGAATTTAGTTAACTGCTTCTGCAAACAAGTAGCAAACCACAAAATATGTTTTGTCAGTGTTTACATCTCAAGATACACCCAAATTCCCTTTTAACGCCTCAGTGAGAGATGAGTCAGTGGCACGTCAATGTGAAACTGACACAATATTGCAGTTTCAATCAATGTGGTTTTGAGGGAGGAACACACTGACTCATTTATGAATGTTTCTCTAAGCCTATGGCTGCTTAGTCACAGCTATCGTGTCCTTATGGGAACACAAGGTGGGTTATCTCACTAGATATAAGGTGTCGTGAAATAGATGCTGTGCAGTAGGCTTTAGATTAAATGTGAGAATCTCCTGAGGTCAGGGTTCATATTCAGGGCCAGAGCAGTCTTTTTCTCTACCGTGGTAATTCATTTCTCATGTGTCCCAATGCTGACATCAGAGAGGACAGCTCTCCTGTGGATGATTGTATAACGCTGAATGAAGAACATACTGTAACCGCGCACTTTGATGAATTTGTCTCGGATAGATTCAGGGAGTCCGGCGAGACAGATTCAGTTCAGTGAGGTGAAAATGGCTGTACTGGCAGCTTTGTGCATGTAAGGTTCAATATTTGCAGAGGTGGAGAGGTCGGTGAATAACGAGCTGGAGGTAGCCTTTGGTCCCTGACACCAACAGGACAGTATATTCTGGGTATGAACTTGAAAGGACGGCTTGTTTCTCAAACTTTACCAAAGTGCCCTTTACCCATGACTGCGCCACTGCTGTACTGAAAAATGCGGGAGGAAAAAAAGCACAATAAGTCCCTCAAAGTAGTCTTGAATTTAATTTAATTTCACATACCAGGGTACATACCAGGGTCCGTGTTCATGAAGAACTTCACCCTTTGAGAACTGATCAAGGATGGCTGTTGAGATTACATAACCGCACAGTACAAACTTCAGTATGGGATGAATTGGCCCCAGAGGACAGCAAGAAATAATAGCTCAGGTTATATTAAGTAGTTCAACCTTTATTTATGCAGGGAAGGGTTTGCTGATCATGCATGATCTCTTTCAGCAACGCCCTGCTTCACATTCACACAGTTACACACCTGGGAACGGCTCAGTACAGCCACAGTCTGGTAGAGTTTGTCTGAAGGTCTGTTTTTGAAGGCTTATTTTTTTTATTCAAGCTGCCCATACATGATATTCATGCTGGTACATAATATCTTAATATCTTACAATGGTTGATCATTCTCATTCCAGAAGAATTACAAGAATTACATGTTCCCTCCAGAAATTGACATCCTGTTACAGTGGAAAACCTTCCTGTCATGATTGGCACTAACCTTTAGGCTACCATCTTCAAAAACTGTATCAGATGCAGTAGGTGGTAATGGTGAAAAGACTGTGGCCATGTCAACACTACCCCGGGTAACTTTGAAAACACATTTTTTTTTTCTCAATTATAGCCTTCAATCCACACTAAGCTGGCATTTTCCACCCAGCTTTTAAAAAATGGACACCGAGTTGTGTAAATCTAGAAACACTGGCCTGACATATTTATGTAGATGGGGAACATGAAGCTCTCTGAAAACGATAACATAAGATTGTCATGTGATCTAACGAATGTTTCCGCATCATAAAGCAGAAATTTCATAGAGCCACACTTACACAATAGGGGACTTTGTACTTTTCTGGGGTTTCCAGTGTGGATGCCGGGCTTTTGGAAATGGTGTAAAAACACTAGTACGATGTAGTATGGTTGGAAAACCAAAATGACATTTTCAGATTTACCTGGCTTAGGGTGGACATGGCCTCATTCCTACAGCCAAAGGTTTTTTCATAAGTGCTGGTACAGCAGTAAGAGTTCACAGTATCTTAACAAAGACAACTCCCTGTTCACCAACTCCCTATGGTTGTTAAATTGGTAAAAACATTAATTTTCAAATACATTATTTCCTTTGTTTTGTAAGTTCAAGTGGAGAGGGAAATCTGGATCAATATATCCTGCTGTTACAGAGAATATTTGCCTTTGGTCTTGTTCATCTACTTAACTCCCATCGGCTTAAGGGGTAAAGTGAAATCACTGGGGTTAAACAATCAGTGGGTTTTATTCAGTAGCTGTGGTTCAGATAAGGAAACCTTCATTTTTTATGATATTTTCTGATGTTACAGTCATCCCTGGTTACATGAGCATGCATTTTCACACATAGAAACAAGGGCGTGCATGCAGACACACACTAATATATAAGTACACATGCACAGGCACGTACATGTACACCGAATCAGCACTTAAAGACCACCGGCGGCAGCTGCATCATGTGTGATCAGGCATCTGATTTCTGATAAGAACTTTCAAAGACCAAGACGGGAAGAGGAGAGCTGAGAGAGGCCGCCTGTGTGGAGGAAATCAAAGCTGAGGTAATCTGACTTGCATAGTGACAGCTGAGGTGAAACGAGTTATGCTGATACGCTCTGATCTTATAAAGTGAAGGATATCGCACCACCCACCGACTTCGAGGATTTAAAATGTCAATCTGATTGAAAAGGGATATCACAGCCTGTGGAATGCCAGATCTTTACAAGATTGCTTACCTGGCATTTCCTATTGGCATGGCCTCCTTACGCTTTGAGATTGTGTATCATTTTCAGTGAGTCAATGGGTCTACATTAGTACAACAGAAAATCATGCTAATTTTCAACACCCATTTAGCACTGTGCAACCTGGGAAGCTCTCTAACCACCATCTGAAATTAACAAGGGTACAGAAAAATGTGGTTCAGAATATTCCTGTGAATTTTGGAAACATTTTTAAATTTTTTTTTTTTTTTTTCAGTTTTTTGCTTTTACCCTGATCTTATTTTTTGTTGAGCTGACAATATTCAGTGCTGCTTATGTCCCCTATGGGCCACCACAGATGATACATGGGACAGGGTTTCTTGACAGTGCATACTAAATGAGAAAAGATGGAACAGATTTTGATCTGAAGACAACATGCCTGAAGCAGTATAAGTTGTTGGCACCATGTCGTCAGCTGTTCAAGAAAGTGCTGACCCCACACAGATCTCTGTGCCAACAACAAAAACAAAATGGCAAAAACTAAACAATGGACGGTTGGAAGATGGACTTATTGGGGACAGAGTTGGGAAAACAAACAATCCTCTTCTGTGGAGCCTACGATGCATTGGGAAAGAAGACAAAATAAAACATATTAGTGCAGAATGAGGGTTTACATGCCAATATGCAGTGAAAACATATCCATCCATCCATTGTGTGCCACTTATCTGGGACCGGGTCGCAGTGGTAACAGACTGAGAAGGGCAGCCCAGACGTCCTTTTCCCTTGCCCCAGCCATCAGCCCCTCCCAAGGGACTTTCCTGGCCAGCTGGGATATATAGTCCCCCCCCAGTGTGTTCTGGGTCTGCCTCGAGGTCTCCTCCCAGTCGGATGTGCCCGCAATACCTCAGGGGGCATTCTAATTAGATGCCCGAACTACCTCAACTGGCTCCTTTCAATGTGGATGAGCGATGGCTTTACCTTGAGCTCCCTCACCCTATCCCTTTGGGTGCACCTAATTATCCTGTGAAGGAGGGTCATGTCAGCCTCTTCTGTCCACGATCTCTTCCTTCTTTTGGTCACCGCCCAACACTCGTCACCGGTGGTAAGGGTTGGAACGTCGATCGACTCATAAATCGAAAGCTTTCCCTACAAGCTCAGCTCCCTCTTCACCGCTTCTCCAACCCATCTGTCAATCTCCTAATCCACTTGTGGCCCTGAGATACTTTTACTCTTCCACTTTGGACACTTTTTTTTTTTTTTTTGCTACAGAGAAGTATGGCCTTGGACTTGGTGGTGCTGACCCTCATCCACATCTTGCTATTAAAATTTAATCGACTATTTGTTTAATAATATTGCTCAAAATGCCCAAAGATGACCAAAATGCCCTCAGGTCGAGGGGGGAAAAAAATCAGGGTGAGTTTATTTCTTACTCTGCTGACACTGCAGTTTTGTGTACTCCAGCAGGGGAATTGTTGCACACACTGCTGCACTCCTACCTGAGACCTGCTCACTGCTATTTTAAACTTCCACTGCTGTCCTCTAAACAGCTGCAACACAGCAGTTAGGGGTCAGTGCCTTGCTAAAGGGCACTTTGGCAGCACGTAATTGCAGTAGAAGAAATCATTACCCATTTTCTTCCTACCACCTAGATTTTCCCAGCTCTTCTGGGGATTTCAACTTGTGACCTTCTAGTGATAAGCTGGTTCTCTATCCTTGAGGCTACAGCTACCCTTTATGAACTGCGGAACCCTGTTCCTCTCCTCCTATCCCTGTCCTTAGGTTTGTCCCAAACATTTAGCTGAGGCCATTGTCTGTATGCGTCCTTGGCAGGCAGCCCAGGTCTTCCCTTTATATTTTACAGTGGAGACACGTATACACACCCCCGTGGCAAAGTGAATAATGAGAACATGTACTTGGGAGGAAAGGAACAAATAGCAAACTAACGCTGATGGAACACAGGATAAAATAAAGATGACCTCCTCTGATGGTTGAGAGTGTCCTCGGTACATATGTTCCCACAGCATGCACAGAAGAAATATAGGTCTCTATATATTCTGTTGAAACCAGGTACATATTCAGCCTCTCCCTGACCCTGACCTGTCCGCCAGTGTTCCCAGGGGTCTTGCGGTTAGAATGACCATGAGGGAAAATGCAATTATTATTTGAGATGGTGTGGTGGATGCATGTGTGGATGAATTGGTTTTGTATCATTTTGTGTGGCCATGTTTGAGAATAGCTTTCATGTTTTGTTTTTTTGTTTTGTTTTGTTTTGTTTGTTTTTTGCATTTTGCCGTTGCTAGTACAGTTGGTACAAGGTTGCTCCAAACTCTCTTTCTCTCTCTGTCTTTGTCTCCTCTTATCTCCCCTCTCAACCCATCGAATCAGAGCCCTCCTCTGCAGGATGGCCTGATTGATAGGCCCACACTGTCTCATTATCATTCAACACAGAGATAAGAACAGATGAAACAACCCCAAAAAGACTGCATCAGGAGTAATTAATCAGACCACACAAACACGCATGCACGCGCCTATACACGGACACAAACCCTGCAGAAACTCATTTTAAACAGCGCTTTTATATTCTGTCTTAATTGGTCAGCACAATTGGTAATGCAAGCCACCCTTGGCCACATGCGAAGGCAGCGCTTCCCTTTGTTACGGTGCCAGCGTGGATGCAGGGATTGCTGTCCCCGTAATCAGCAGGCCAAGCTTTGAGGTTTTGCATAATAGAGGACCTTCTCTCAATGAGCTGCAATCAGTGGTTATGTGTGTGTTTATTTTCGTGAAGGCAGGAAAAAATATAATACTCCATCCCGTTCTGTCTCTCGGCCTGGGCCTTGATAGCGAGACCTCACCCTTGCAGGAGCAGAGCTGTGAATTTGATATCCTCTGTTAATTGTGACGCTCTTATGAGGAAAAGGTCAAACGGATACAGATGCTCCTATCCCACCGTCCTTGTTAGGCACTCAGACAACAGATCCCATCCTCAAGCACTGGATGCTCCCAGAAATAATTTGGCGATCCCTCAGTTCTTGGGAGCACCGCAGTCACCACATGCTTTGTGCTGAGTAAACAGCAGTGGTTTCCTGGTAGCCACAGAAGCAAGGCGATCCGCTCGGCCCCCGCCATTTTGTTTGTCCTCTGAGCTTGTACTATTACCAGGGAGCGACGCGCCAAACGGGTAAACAGCAGTGCTCAGCAGCTCGGCTTCCACTGAGGTCAGGGATAAAGGAGAGAGAAAGAAGAGTATCTGATTTCCCTGTTTAGCCCACCCAGATAAACACTCCCAACAAGAAAGAGGTAGAACATCAGGGCCCCTGAAGGAGGGTTTCCTCCTCTCTGGCCTTGCCTCAGAACAAGCCTTGTTAACATTTTTTTTCAGTTCAGTGTGTTTCAAATTATCCTGGAGACAATTTGAACCAGGCAACCTCGTCATCTTCGTCATTTTCCCCCCCTTGCCTTTTAAACAAACATTTGATTGTTGTTCGCTAGAGGGGGAGGTTTATAACATCCTGTATTCCGCCCAGTTGTTGTGTTTACATGGGTTAGGGGGAGGAATGGGAATTGTGTCTCTCTTTTGTGTACTTAGGGGAATGCCAACCAAGCCCAACAAAAATGTTGATATCCCTGGTCACAGAAGCAAAAGATAAATACACTGAGAGAAATTTGTTTGGAGTGGCAGAGTAAAGATAATAAGAAGGGAGAAAATGCGATCGGGGTGACTGGTGTACAGATAAACAGTTTGATAATGATAGAAATGGCTTGTTTAATACACGAAGGCAGCAGTGCAAATGTAAAAGGCAGACGGAGATGTTAGAAGTAGATTAAATTGTCCTTGACGGTCACTCAACAAGCTGGAACTGCGGAGTCAGATGCTTTGGGGCACGCGTGTCGGGCAGGGATACTGCTGGGTGTTTCTGTGCCCTTTCCCACTCTCTTATTCTCACTTTTTTTTTTTTTTACAGTCTGACATCATGACTGTTTTTTCCCTCTGTTTCACCCACAGCCATTTCTATCCTTGTTTTCTTTTTATATCTTTCTTCTCCACTCTGCCACTCTCACATATTTCTCCTTACCCTCCTCTCCGCTCCGTTGTTGTTTTGACACTAAAACTGCTATTTTTCCCCCACTTATGTTCATGCACCTATTAAAAAAAAATCTTCAAAGTTTCTTCAAATTTACGGCTGTGCTTACATCTTTTTCCACGCAATTACTCCAATTACTCCTCTCCAAATTTTTAGTCACTGAAACTAACATCTTCACCAATATCTCACTCTTTCTGTATTACTTTATATGCTAAAACTCTTTTCCCACCAGCATTTTTTTCCTACTTTAAACCCTCTTTTCCCTCTATCATTTCCATTATTTACGCCATCTTTATTAGTGTTTCCCTTTCCCATCCTCCTTTTTGTCTATCTACGTTACACTGTTTTCCTCCCTTTCATCATACTATATTACCTTCCCCCCACTGTTTTCAGTGAAATGTTTCCTTCTGGATGCAGTGGGAAATACAGTACAGTAAGCATTCACTACAGCAGAATACTAATGTCCATCGATCTGTTGGGAGACGTAACGTTTCAATCACAGGGGGCCGCATCCTCCAAGCTTCAAAACTTATTACAATCAATGTGCAATAACCATAAAAGCTATCGAGCTGAGGTTAGGAGGGGAGATGAACAATCATGTAGATCCAAATCAGAGGTTACCGCTCAGCAGTGAGTGGTAACACAGCCGTCCAACCCTCTGAGGTAAATTACACAGCTCCTTTAGGCCCCGTTCAACCACTGTGAGGAAATATGGGTTCAACGGTGGGAGACAAACATGTTTCTCACTGCTGCGGAAAGAGAGAGAGGGAGTTAATTAAAACGTGAGACACTTCGCTAAATATCCTTAGCACCGTTTCCAAGCAGGCGTTGAAACCCCCAAGAGGGATAAGAAAAGGAAAAGGAGAGTTTGAGTGGGAGCGATAGAGAAAGAACGAAATGGGTTGGGTTGCGGGGTGTGGGGGGCAAACGCAGTACTATTTGATCATGCAGCCCCGACTAGGAAGGCAAAAGCTGCAAATTGCTTTTAGCACTCAATTTCTCACCTTAATTAAAACAGGGGGAAGCCTGAGGTACAGTCTTTATAGCACTTTCAGCATCTGCACTCAATAACAACAGTAGGACAATGGTAGTCTGTTTTTTTTTTCCTCTCCTGCCTGCAATCTCTTGTTGATAAAGCTCTGAGTGGGGAGGATTCAGGTCAAACACTGATGCTTAACCCCTGGGTGTGAAACCTCAATGGAGAGGTGTTGTATGCCAATTAATTGTGCTTTTGCCAGTCTGCCCTATGGCATGCACCCCTCCCTTCCCTTTGAGTGTTTACTCAAACCTGCAGTCACCCACAGTGCAGCCTAAACAAACCATTAGCATAGTCGCAGCAGCTATTGGTGGCCTAGTTTCATTGTAGCGGCTAAAGCTAATAAATCATCCATCTGCTTTGGCCCTTGTGATTTATGACCACATGAGTCCCTTTGTGCACATTGGCCGTTGTTTCAGTGTGTTTTGATATGATTGCTTATAATGAATGTGGCAGGAAAGAATGCTATTTGAGGGAATGCTCTGCCTTTTCATCTTCCGCAGCATTAGATCATATTAATATGACATGTCATTTTACAGCTTTCAGTGGTACTGAGTTTGCACATATGGTTGAATGCATTACACAAATACATATTTAAGGCTGTTGGTCCCTTTGTGGTTTGTTATCTTTGAAAATTTACAAATGATTATGTATGTTCTCACAGCAGACACCAGGACCTTTAGGATGTTTGCTAGCAGCAACATCTGTTGCATTTGTTCAACCTGACTATGGTTTCATTGTGCATTCACTAGCGACATGATAAAACTGGAGAGGCTTCCTGTTCCCAGATTCTAACAAGATCAACAAAACCTCACATTGACGCTGCAAGCTCTCCCCGAGCTCTGCCATTGGTGGGCTCTCCGCTCTAGTTAAAAGCTTGATCACCGCGTTCACATTCAACAATCTCCTCAAGGAAACGTTGAGATCATCGTTATTGATAGAATCATTACCGCAATCTTATAATTCTCAGACGGATCAGGAGGCAATTTTCCTCCGCCCATAATCAGCGCTCTTGATCAAAACGAGAGCGAGTCCCTGACACCGTGGATGATGGGAGAAAAGGGACGTTTCCTGTTGGCAGTTGAAAAATGACATGGATGAATGTCAAAGAAAAACATTCAATTATCTTAAGCGGGTTTACACAAGTGATTGCCTCGTTGATGGGGAGGAGGCTATTGAGGCGGGACCTGGGGAGTTTGAAATGGTCGGCTGGAGGTCTATTTGATTTGATGGGATTCATTTTGATGGGCCCAGTTGACGTTTCCTCTTTGTGGTGACGGCTAAGAAGGGAGAAACAAATTACTCCTCACTGGCTGGGGCCAGTGTGGAAATCTGATGAGGGAAAATTACACCATCACATCTGCCCTCGTTTTGGGGCAAAACGTGCCTAAAACCGTAATTCTCATGCTTAAACGTTGCCTCCAGGTTTAGAGGTTTGTGTGTGTGTGTGTGTGTGTGTGTGTGTGTGTGTAAGTGTTGGAAAAAGAAGTGAATATGTGCCTCTGAGAGTGAGTGCGTACATGCGTGCCCTCAGTGTGTTTACTTATGTACAGTCTTCGTCCGGCTGTCATTCAGCCGTCACTGGTCAGAAAGGGGCACGTTTCGCAGCCCCACTGAATTATGGGAATTGAGGAAACATTCCATTCATGCTTGAGGCCAATCAAGCTGTTTGGTCTTGCCCCGTTTTCTGAGTCTGAGTAAATTGGATGATTAAACTCTTTCAACTCTGACCTTGGGAGAATTATTTATTTACGGGTGGGGAAAGAGGTGAGCCTGGAGTTTATGGCCAGATTGACAGGCTGAAAGATTTTCTGCAATTTTCTGAAGCTGAAGGTTGCATTTTTACGCAGGGGCTTGAAGGAGAGCGAGAGAGGAAAAAAGGGAGGGAGTAGAGGCAGCGCAGCTTTAGGTAACTGGCTGTGCAAACTGGCCACTGACATTACAGATTCAGAGGAGGGCTGCTTGTCTCTAGGCTCACTCACCCTCCGTCAAGATCAGCACATGGTGCGCTGTACTGTACACACACTTGCTAATAATCTTTCACACACATACACACACTTTCTCTCAAGATCCCAGGCTTGATCTTGTTCCACCTCTGGAAACATGTGAAATACATTCCACTGGCAGCGTAACATTATCTCCCTCGTGCTCAACGCACCTTCAGCTCCTCACCCACATGTTGTACACACCATGTTCGTGTCAGCGCAGGCACACCCACACTTTACAGTGTACCATGTGAAGAGTCACCGACCCTCGACCCATCTCTCTGTAGACGGTCATTACCATTTGAAAGGCAGGTCAAATGAACGCTTTGGAGGGAGCACACCACTGATATTGAATCACACAAGTAAACCTGTCATGCCACTGACCTCCTGGAGGCAACCCACTTTTGATATCTAGCCCTCTGCTCAGCATGAATATTGCACGTCCACATGAAAGCAGATGTGTGTGTCAACGCTGCATGAATTTTATGTGTACTATTTCATCTGTGCAAATTCTTCATGGAAACCATGAGCTGGATGTCCTGGTTGGATTAGTTTTAAACCATATCTGTGATTCTGCAGGATTAGCATCTGCAACAAAATGTGTAAACTTCATTTTTCTGCTAATCTTTTTCCCAAAGCAAGCAGTTGTATTTTAGAACCCTGATGTTTTTTGGAATTTTTTATTCAGCCATTCATTCCACCAGTATTCCATTACTCCCTACTTCACTTTCAAAAAGCAGCAGCACTGTTGTGTTTTGATGACTTGAAATATGTGGCATAATGAAACAGTCTCTCTGTCCCCGGGGAAATGTTTGCCTTACACGGCCAATTAGTTCCATGGATTATGAATGATGATGACTTTGTTAGATGCATAAGCTGAGCGTTCTCCAACCAAAAAGTCATATTTGAAAGGTCTAAGATCAAAATCTAAGGATTTTGATTATATGCTGTGAAATCATTATTGCATGATTTTCAAAGTGGTGTGTTGCCGTGTAAAATCGGGGTAAATGGTAGTAAAAAAAAAAAAAAAAAAGGTCAAAATTCAAAATCACTGCTATGGTCCTTTTAAGCAACACCTGTTCAATCAATGCCAGCCTCCCAAACATTCACTCTGACTCTGCGTTTGTCTCCTTGTAAATTCTGTTTTCTTGTTTCCAATACATTTTTTCAATCTTTTCCATCAGGTGCCACCGTGTGTCATCTCTAACTTCCTCATCCTGCAGAATTGTGAAAATGGAGAAACAGAGATAAGAGACAAAGCCAAGGCAAGTGAAGCACAGAAGGACAGAAAAAACAGACAGGGAGGGGAATAGAATAGATAGAATATTGAATAAGTAGTGACATATGAAACAGGAAGCGGGGCATAAAAAAGTAGATGAATGAGGAAGGCTGTTTATTGTGAAAATGGAAATATAGAAGGACAGCAACAGCAAAGCTGTTTCAGGGTGGCTGCCTCTGTGTTTCCTGGCGCAGGCTAAGTGAAAGGCTCCAAGATTGAGAAAAAAGTTTTCTTCACCAGCGACCAAGTTAGCTGACGGATCAAACTCTTGCAGAATGTGATAGGAAGAGCAGCAAAAACAAAAAGGTCTCCTTTCAGTGGTTATTTTTTCTGCTTTAATGCACTTACCCTTGAATTCAGAAATAACAGAGGATGTGGTTACATTTACAGCCAATGCTGTACCATACTCTATCACCTCCATTTTTTTCACTCTTCCACTGTGATGCACCTTGTTCAAATCTCCATCTAAGAAAGTCTCATATTCAGTATTAAGATCTTGCTTTTCTTCAAACAAGTGAAAAAATCTACCACTTTTCATCTAAGGCAGTTTCACTTTTTTCCTGGTATCAATATGTTGAAACACGGCAGAATAAGGCATATCAGCCGACTAGAATCAAGAAAATGACACTCAATTCATGAAATTCTGGAACCAAGTTGATTAGTATTGGAAACAAGTTGGATTATCTCATCCCACTGGCAGATTTTTCACCTCGTTTGCAGAAAAACAAGATTTCAAATGGATCTTTTGCAATATCCTTTGTCCCTTGTCTGGCTTAGAAGACTATCAACGTTACCGATTTTCAGCTTTCGAAACTAAAATACTTGGGAAACGCTCACTGTGAAAAATGTACATTGGAGGAAGACAGAGACAGCAGGGCAAGAGGAACAGACAAAGATCAAGACAGAAAAAGGGATATATAGAATATCAAATAGACCATGACAATTTATATGGAAAGGTCAGAAAATGAGATAGAGGGCATTAAATGACAAAATAAGATTATTCTGAGAAATGAGGATAGGAAGGGGAAAAAATGGAAGTTAGGTATGAAGAGTTCGACATGGAGCCAGAGCAGATGGCAAAAACTATTACAGCAAACAGATATGAAAAGAGAGGGTCAAAGGCAGGGACAGGAGTGGAGGAATGAGAAGAAAATGCAGCAGCAGGTGTAATAAAGTGGGTAGAGGAGAGGATAGAAAACGATTCCTAACCCGCTGTGCTCAGTAAGTGGAGGAGAGGAGAGCATGGCTGACCTCTTTTTTAAACAAAATGGCCGCCACTTTACCCAGAGGCCATCTGCTGCTCTGTGTGGCGCTCACCTTCCCCACACTCTCAGCCCAGCCTTTCTTCAGGTCTATGAATCCCAGGCTTAAAAGAGGCTCACTTCATCTGAACCTCCCCACAAAAGTCACAGAAAGTAGAGTGGGAGCATGCTACAAAGCCTGGCAGTGCCCGTTTAAAGCTGCTGGAACGCCCGTGTGAAAATAACTCTGTGCCGCACCAGAATTTTGAACATGTGCGCTTAAAGCGAAGGCAGAAATTGAAACTGCTGCTCGAGTGAGAAGTACTTATCATTCTTAATCGACTGGTTATGGTCCGATGGCGCTCTGTTTCTGTTGGTTTTATACCTTTTTCTGTGTCTTTGTCTGACTTTCTTTTTTCTTTCTTTGTGCCTTGCTCTCATTCCATCACTTTCTCTCTTTCTTCACTTTGCGTCTCATAGTCTCCAGCCACAGTCCGCTTTTCCTCTCTCAAACAGACAGGAGGTGAGATCTACGAGGGTCTAGGCTGTGGTCTGCTGGGAGTAAATGGATTCTGCCAGCTCTCTGGCCAAAGGCCCTGCCAAGGTTTGTCACTCTGCCCAGCCTGCAGCAGGGCTTGAGGGGTTGGACAAGCGTACGGGGTCCTGGGAGGGGATGGGCGTCTGGCTAGAGGGCAAAGAGAAAGTGGAGCAGTGAAGGTGGAGGTGGGATATTGGAATAAACCACATAGCAACAGAGTCTAGCCAGGGAGACGGAGAGCAGCCAGAAAGGCAACATGGATCAGAGGTGAACACCCCCACAAACCAAACCCCTCGAATCCCCGGCTGGAGGGCCAAAATGGGCAGATCCTCTGTGGCATCGGAGCATTCCAATGTTCCTGATTCAGCTGGCGTGGTGATTAGTGGTGTGCGTGGAGCCAAAATCCAATTTTTATTGTTTTTTTAAATTTTTTTTTCGTACCACCAGTGGAATGGAATTTAGCAGAATTGGTTAAAAGAGAGGTCGTCTTCTCCCATCCCTGTTTACAAAATGTGGCCAAGGTTCGACCACTACAGGAAGTCTCTATCATAACAAGTCGTATCCAGTCTAAAAATTTTGTTTTCATAAAATAAGGTCAGAAAAAAAAAAATTAAACAAAATCTGGTCATGGAATTAGATAATCCCACTTGTTTCTAATGCTAATTAACTGACTGATCCTGCCAGGTCGGACAAGGTTTATGTGCTCAGCCACAGAGACAGTGACATTCAGATAAATGGGCCTATTTTGATCATAATTTCTTCAGTTTGCCATAGAAAAGTACATGCAAAATTTTAAGTTGGAAAAAGTGGGTGAAAAATCCGATTTCAGTTGCAATGATTAATCGAATAATCAAGCCAGCTATTACATTAGTAGCCAAATATTTTGATAATCGACTAATCTTTTTGAGTCATTTGAAGGAGAAATTTTTCCAATTTCCTGATTCCAGCTTCTCAAATGTGAATATTTCCTGGTGTCTTTAGTCTAAATTAGCTGTCATGCTGACTGCTAAGCCAGGAAATCAGGTGTCCAGTCAGAGTCAGGTCGGATTCAGTTAGCATAGCCTCCAAATGCCATGTTAACTCTTGGTTTAATCTTGGCTTTATGAATCCAAGACAATAACTTACCTTCAAGTACACATAGGGCTGCATGTTAATCTTGTTAATATGCATTCGACTACATGGTCAAACACAGTTGTATCCAGAGGAGGCATGTGGCTAAGTCCTGTTTTGGTTTTGGTGTTCAGGAAGGGAATTAAAAATCCTGCTCCACTGTCCAGTCCCTTTGGATCCTGTGTGTCTCCTGGCCCCCTGGCAAAACCTTTCACCATGTATTTTTAAAAAGCAACAGTGTAAACTACTGCAAGCCCCTCAACATCTTGAGAAACTTATGGAGGAAGATGTGCTGTTTGTCCCAGGGCAGCGTTGCTAGGCTGCGACTGGCTGGTTTGCATTTAGGGGGGTGGGACGCATGATTGATCAACTGTTGAATGAGAAGGTTTTTGAATCAGGTATTATTTTATTAATACCACTGGGCTAATCTTCCATGTTTGCCTTATTTCTTACTATGCTTACACTTGTTCCCAGAAAAATTGTGTATTGGAAACAAGTGAGGTTATCGCATCCCGCTGGCAGATCTTTTCATTTGTTTTAATAAAGATGTGAGACATGCATGTGAGACTGTGAACTGACTTGCTCAAGTAGAGATTTTTTGCAGCAAGGTAAAATTAATTCACTTCACAACAATCTGAATGAAGTCAGTCTGTCAAGGTTAACCAGGCGTGCAAAAATAGGATGACCTAGACAAAAAGGAATTAACATGTGACAGCAGTGTGTCAGCTGCTAATTCCTGCTTGTTAGTATTCCGCCTGAGGGCCACTCTCTCTCCTCTGCCTGTGACCTTTAACCTTGATGGGTGGAAAGATACAATCTCAGCCCCCACTGCCCTCCAAACACACCCCCATACTACCCCGTATCGCCCCAGGTAACCATGGAGACATGTAGGATTTAATGAAATAAATACCATCTGCCTCTGAGTGCTCGCGACCTCTGACCTGTCAAATAACCAGGAGGACAGTGGCGTGTCAGATCTCTGTCAGGTCCCTGTGAACTCTCCATGTGGCCGCACTTTCTTATTATAAACACAGCCTACATTCTCACAGAGGCGATAGCATCTCTGGGCTTGTATGTCAGTGGCATCCATCTTTGTTCCACTTGATAGTGGAGAGCAACACACTGGTGATACATGACAGAAAAGTATTTTCTACACCAGACCAAAGGCTTTGCTGTTGCTTGCAGCTGCCTGGCAAAAAAAAACAGGCACATCACATTTTAAAGTAAATGAAAAGCTGATGGATAGAAAAGATTTTTTTGGATGTTATGAAGGTTTTACAAGTGCATGTTCTTTTTTCAATAAGTGTAAAGGGGTAGGGTTATCTTTAGAATACTGTTTTGATTGTTTCTGAGTGCAAATCCCAAAGCACCCATCCACAAGCATGCCAAAATAAACTGCACAGTTTACCGCGCCGAATCAACTACAGTCTGATAGTACAGGAGCGCACATTATCACATCGCTGAAGGCTGGGTGTCACGACATCTCGATATGATTCAGTGGTGCGGCAATAAACAGGCTTCAGCTAGCCTGCCGTGCCACAGCCTCTTTCATTAGCATTAGTCTGCAGTATGCCAATGCTGAGCACTTCTCACGTCACCGTTTAAATTTGATCTGTCTTCATAATGCTCTTTATCTTCTATTGATGTCACCATACAAGCATCGGTGGGAGGGAGAGGCAATCAGCCCCCATTGTATACTTGATTAAGTTTCATTTGACAGAGATGATGATATGTAATCAACGCCTGAACCTGCGATGAAGTGCCAAATGAAAAGAAGCAGTAACAAACAGAAATTGCAGCATTTCACAGTGTGTTAAAAATGCATGGCGGACATTTTAATACCAGCCTGGCTGTAGCCTGTTGATCTGTAGACTTGAGATTTGCTCAGTGATATCTCAGTTTCAGTTCATGTGTTGATTAGCGCAATACCAGGGAAATAGAGCTTGACGAGCTATGGAGACTCGATTCCAGTACATTCTCTCCTCTCCCCTTCTGGCTGTCTGTCTTTATTCTCATGCAACAACTTCTGCGATGGCGCCATGGGAAGCCAGTCACTTGACTGAAAGTCAATGAGCAGAATTCACCTTAAATTCAGGGTAAAGTATGTGAGCAGACTGGTTTGACAGCGCCTCTGTTACTTTGCCTAACTGCTGTGGAGTGACAGCGATGGTACACAAGGAGAAAAAGTCGTGAGCACTCATTCTTCACGCATTTTTGTCGATGGGGCTCTGCAGCGTGCTCATCTGCCCCCCCCACCACAGAGTGGACGACTTCACTGTGCATGGCGCCATATGGGAGCCCTGTTTGAAGCTGCTTGCATAAAACCACACAATTAATTCAGAATTACGCCAGACAATCTGCTGCTCGACGGCCCTAATGAAAGTGACGTGGATGGACTCTGGGCGCACAAAACCCAGGACTACAGCTTTCGCCTTCGGGCAGACACATAGTCGTAGAAATGCAACAACACACACACTTTCACACAGACGCACACACCAGGATGTGCGCAGCAGTCCAGCCGCCTTCAGCATGTGTATTCAGGAAGCGTCTGCATGACTGCCCTAAATTTGCCTGACGTGGGCCTGAAATTGAATCTAATGTAGCGCTCCCTGGAGACACTGAGCAGCACACTGGTAAATTATTGAAAAAAAAGGTGCTTTTGACTGCATAATTTAACCCAAATAAGTGAGGGAATATGAGAACAGAATGGTAACTGAAGACAAGTGTCTGTTGACTGTTGGTGTGGCTCGTTCATCACGATCGCAGCATGTAGTGTGTGCGTGTGTGTGTGGTGCATGTGCATGTGTAGGGGGTGAGAATGCACACTAGATCAGCAGGAGATCTAGCAGTTCATAATACACAGGAAAACTATTGTGCATTAATTATACTTTTTACAACAACAGTTTTATCATATCTGCGAACACATTTCTTCATAATGCCTGCATATACATCACACATAAATAGACATTGCCTGCACTCATCATCATAGTACTGGCATCACTACCAATAAGGCTTCCAGTTCCATCTATAGCGCCTTTGTGGGAACCCGTCACTGTCTGTGTGGAGGCATACAGCATCACTCTCTGTTGTAGATGACTGTGCAGTAGCACTTGCAGTTAGATGGATCTGACAGGAATACATAGCAGCTCTATACGCGATGGCAGCTAGTGTACCGTGCTTTAATTCCCATCTCATTTCCCATGCGCAAATCAGATGGGCTCCAGTGCTCTTGCAGCTTGTCTTCATCTGCAGCCTGCGTCTTTGGTTATTTCAGCCTCCCCTCAGTACTCGGCCCTAGCAGACCTTCAATTATTTATGAAGTTTTTTCTCTCTTTTTTTCTTTTTTTTTTTTTTGAAAGGGGTGAGTGAAAAAGGGAGAGAGGGAAAAGGGTGGTGGCGGGGGTGGTAAAAGATGCTGTCATTTCTCCCATTTTTCTTGTACTTCCTGGCCTAATAAGCGAGTTTTGCTGTGGAACCAAAGGCAGTGACATTGAGAGGAAATAACTTTACAGGATTAAAGGAGATATGTTTCCATTTTGAGGGAGATTAAATTAATCTACAGTTATTGAGTTCCTTAATACATTCAGCGGGCGAAGTCTCTCAAGGCAACCTAATTATATCAATTGGGAGGGGGGAAAATGAGAGAAAAGAAAGGGAGACGGAGCAAATTGTAATTTAACTTAAGTTGAATCTGCTCTCATTTCATCTCATCTTGAGGTGACGAGGTTGTGCCTCCTGCTTGATAACAGAGGTCACCGAGTGTGTTATCTTTATTAAAAGTTAGTTCAAAGGACACTTGTAATGATGATCCACTCAGTTCGATGGATTACAAGCTCTTTGATGGGTTAAATGCCTAACATATGTGCAGGCCCCTTCCATGTGTTCCCAGCAGCTGTGCCGCTATCACATGCTTTGGTAGTTCACTGGTATGACCAGTCCCTATGGGGCCCATGCAGAAAAACTACTTTCGACACTGACACTAAACCCCCACAGAAAGTTTGACGATGTGACACGCATCTGTATGCGGGCATAAGGTATGGATGGCACCGACTCACTGCAGTCAGAATGAAGGATATCTCTGTGCGTTTGGTTTTTAGTGTGAACATCTGGTAGACACCATGCAATTACATCTCTCGCAGCCCACCAGGGTTGAGTTATGCTAGCCCGCCAGCAACAGGGTCAGAGTTTGGTCCAGGTAACAGCTGGCCGGAGCAAAGGGCCCGGGGACAGCCACTGAAGTGTGTACTTAAAGCAAAAACTTGCAACACAACACAGCTCCATGTTGAGAATGGAGCCGATACAGATGGACTTACTATAGCAGGCACATGTTTTTATTGTTTGATTTTGTATCTTTATTCTGTGAAAGCTGTCTTAGCATGCCTGCTCCTTTTCATCCAGTTACACACACTGACACCTGGAAGCTGCACAGTAAAAACCGTCTTCAGACGCTGGGCAGCTCCCCCAGAGTGGTTGATGTTTTTTGTGTATATTTTAAGCCATTTACAATTTACATATACTATACACTGCTACCAACCACTTTCCAAAGCATACCAGACAGTTTTAGCTGTTTGAATATGTTTGCCTTACTTTTGTTCCAGTTTGTTTTACTACTATATGACAATCAACTTGCAGAGATTTGAAACTTGTTTGAGATATATGATCCATCACAGTGAACATCCTGACAAGGCTTTTTGTTGTCAAAAACCACCAAGACAAATGAGGTAGACCTACTTTGATCAGACCCTGATATGGCTGTCATATCAGAAATCTCCAAAATTTGAAAAATTATTGTATGCTTTGGAAAGCAGCACAAGGTAAAATAAAATATGCATGCAGTATAGTAATTGGACAAATACATGAAACAACACTGCTACGTTCCGATTGTGGACACTGGATCCAGTTCTGGCCAAACAGTTACTCATGCAACTTTCAGCCGCTTTTGCAATTTCATTTTCAATGGTCGCGGTTACAAGCTTGGTAATGTTCACTTACACCTATCTGAGAAGATAAATACAAAGTTTTATGAAGATATACTGATATTTGGGTACAGATTGTTAACTTATTACCTCAGGTAGGAAAAGGCTGCCAGACTCCAAAGATTTGACTTTGGGTGACGGCTTTGTTTCTGTTGCCTGATCTCCAGTCAGTCTGTAATGTTGCTACCTAAACTGCCTGGTGAAATGTTCAAGCTGTGCTCTTCATTAAGCAGTCAGAGACACTGTGAAGTTACAGACAGGGTTCGCCTCAGCACGACACAAACCAAACCCAAACCCAATGAAAATGTCCAGAACTGGATCCGGCGTTTGGATGAGGAACTGACATGACAGTCGTCAGTTTGGAGAAAAACAGCAGCAAGTTGAGGAAGAAGCACGATTCCATTTAAAAACACACAGATACAGCACAGCAAAACTATGACAACTTAAACTAAAACAGCAACAGAGTAAATGAATAAGACCAATTGTCACAGAATTGTGTGCTATTTCATATGTCGCCGTCCAGAATAGGATACATCGTGACCTGCTCTGACAGCTCAGTGGTGCTTGCTGATGAAGCAGTTAGCATTGCACATTCACTCTCCCACCCAGATTTCTCCGGCCTGTACAGTTCCGCTAACCTTTAGGTGATCAGTCTGTCATTACTGCAAGCCACACATGCTCACAGTTAATTGGACTACTACAGCCCATTGGCTTGAATGTATTTTTTCAGTAATACCAGAGGATAGTATCACAACTCATTTTCAAACTCAAATAAAAACAAAAACAAATGCAATGAAAAGTTCCTGTTAGAAGACACTGGATGACAGACGTTGTGTGTCATGTGATGCCTTTTCAGCTCCATTTTCCCGATTTAGTGGCGACTGCAGGACAAACAGAGGACACAGCAGATGCAAGATGGATATTAGATGGGCGACTTCTCTGATGGGTAGCACAATAGGACATTAGTGTTACTATAGTTTTGGGCCCAAATGACTTTTGAAAAAATACCCAATGGAAACTACACTAAATGGAACTATCACAGGGCAGGAAATAGTTGGAATTTGATGTCACCCCTGTGCCACTGCGTTTACCCTACACAATTAAGAGCTCTTCTCGTCAGTGTAGCACCCGCTAACTTAATCCATCTGTGTCACCATCCAGGTCCCCACGCAGGACCTAATCTAGGCTAAATGCAACTATAATCCAATTAATCTGTCATAGCACAGGCCCACTGATGATATTTTTATTTTCTGCTGACACGTCCCATTTCCCTCTTGGCAAAATAATGAGGAAGGATAACTTAATTTGGATAACGGAGAGCAGTAATGAAAGACGGTTAACACAGCAAAGATGGAGATGGACCAAGGAACGGGGAATAACGAGGAGAGGAGCAGGAGTGCCTGCAAGTCTGCAGCTTTGTAACAAGTTGGCTTTTGCTGGCCACGCACTTGTGTTTGCTTACTGTACATCTTAATGACGCACAAACATCGCCCGCACATCAAACCCGGTCACGCACCACTGTACAGATTTGGACCGATGCTGTTAATTTAATTTACATCTCAGCCACCATAAGGAAAGGTAATTTAGAAGTGTTTGAGCATCAGCGCTTGATAATCCACAGTGTGGCTGATAGTGACACGGTGTTGACAAACTGCTGATGGCCACTGCTGATTACCATTGTTCATTCACTGATGTGCAAACATTAGAGGCTGATGCATTATGAGCACAGATGGGTAGGCTGATAGCTGTTGTGACTGAGGCAAGGGACAGCTTCAGGAGTTTCATATGGCTCCTTTGATTTTAAAGTGGTAGTGTGAGGGAAGTCCTCCGCCATGCATTCATCCTGCCTAGAGCTTGCATCAGCAAAACAGTGGAACACATTATATTCCACCACAAAACTCTGGTGTCTTTAACTCTCTGAATCCCAGGTGTTATTTCACCCTCTGAACAAAATTCACTTTATTTCTTTTTCTTTTCTTTTTTAAATGTTCTTTTCTTTGTTTTTGTAATTTTTACTTTTTTAACATTTTATGGTAATCTTGCAAATATAGTTAAATATCGTAATTATAAGTAGTTTTATTGTATTCATTTATTTATTTTACATTTTTGCTATTTTTCTGGTCATTTCCTGTAATTTTCTAGTATTTTTATTTTTTGTTATGTATTTATTTATTGATTGATTTATTTAATTTTATGTATTTATTTCCACAGTAATTTTGTGTCAATTTCATGGTAATTTTCTTACATTTTTCCCCCCACATTTCAAATGCAACATTTGCAACATGAACATGCAAATTTTCTTGTATTGTAGTTTTATATGTATAATGTTTTTTGAGAGAAATCAAGGGAATTTTCTCAGGTATCAAAGGGTTAAGCTGAATATTTCACAGACCTTTTACCTTGCACACAGCGGAAAAGGGAGTGACAGTAGGCCTTGAGCACACAGGATGTTTCACTGTGTCTTCTTTTTACATGATTTCAGTAGTTTGATTGCATGTATTTCCTCCAAACTATGCACCTTGTGTGTTTTTGGCTGATACACATTCTGTCAGTGTAAAAATAGCCCTTGAACAAGGCATCAAAGTAACAAGACACAAGCTCTTAGATGACATGATCAAACTCTGTATACGCTGTTCTCCCTTGGGAGACATGACGTCCCCTCACCCTGTGTTTCTTACTGGGCTTCTGATCCTCTTCTTCTGGATCAAACACAGCAATTGGTAACTACCTCTTGTCCATTGTTATTTTCAGCAACAGTGTCCTTTTTGTTGCTTCAGGTTATCTCGCTAACAGTAATTAGAACGGTTAAAAGTTGTTGTCAACTTTTGGCGGTGCACTGGGAATACAGTAATGCTCCTTTTCTGCCCTTGGAGCCCTCGTGCTCTTGCTCTAAATGCTGCACTCGCAGCTGTGCTTTGCATTTCACCATTAGAAAAAAAACATCTTACCTAATCACAACTAAGGTTTTTTTTTTATTATTTTATAGTCCCTCTTTGAAAATGGTCCAAAGTGCAGCAGCAGTTTTGCACGTATGCAGTAAAAACTGGGACAATGGCTACATCCATATATGCCACATATACTACAGGGAGAAATGGCCCATTATCACATCTGCCTATTAATGGCTATAGCAAATGCATTTGGAGAGTAAGGCAACTGAACATTGCTGATACCCTCAACCTATCCCCTCTGACACCTCTTACTTTTCCCACTTAAATGTCAGCGCTTCTAATAATCAGGTGCAGTGCTTTGAAAAGTCAGGGTGCCAGAATTGAGCGTCTGTTCAGTTTGAAAGGCGGGTATATCTGTCCGTTGATTCTGTATGATTTAGAGGTATTCACACAAAGATTAGGGCCTTTATGGAATAGCAGGTGATTTCCAGCAATGACGGCAACCCCAACATTTGAAATTACTGTATTGGAAATGTTTGACATTTGAAAATGCTTGAATGGAGCAATAATAACCAAGAGGATGTTCTTCACTATGATTGAGGATTTAGATGGAACTGGTAGGAAGCAAGTTACAGTTACTGTGCAATGAAAAGTTCCTGTGCATGTGTACTGTGTGAAAAGTTTTCCACAAAGCAGTATACATGCAGGAGAATATCCAAATAAATAAATAAACAGGAGAGGAACAAGAAAAATTGCTAATTAGCTCCTTGGCTGGAATAGTATACCATCCAGTGAAACTAGATTCATACTCAGGAACTATAGGCCCTCTTAGAGAAGTGTAGCAAAAGCCAGTGACAGATACACTATGTCAGAATTTAAATCAGTGTACTAAGCAGTTGTGTTTACATGTCCAGTGATAAGAAATCGGTGCTGTAGTGATGCAGATGGACTCCAGATAATGTAATTCAAATCCTTGAGGATGGCACCTGTTGTTGTCTCTTCGCAGAACATCCTTTTTACGCCCTGTCATGTTGAAGCCACATTTTACGTGTATTCCTAACAACTGTGTAATGAACTAACAAAGAGACCACCCCTTTATGAAAACTAATTTCATTATGCGCTGGCAAAGGCATTTTGAAAAATATCACAATACCAATTCCGGCTGACTGGGAAGAAGATGCCCCTGTCGCTGGAAACCACCTCTCTTCTCGTTTACCATCACTAAAAAAAAGGCGCTAATGATTTTAAGACATGTCTCCTGAATTCAGCCAACAGCTGTCCTGGCAGCTGTATGCCCACACACAAAGAGCCTATCAAAACCTGAGGTGTTTTTTTTTCTGTCTCTCTCTTTTCCACTTCATTTCATCCCTCTGTCTTGCCCCTCCTTGTCTCTGCTTCTGCTTCTTTTTTCTTCTTTAGTCTCTCTCCACATTTGCTTTCACTCCCCTTGACAATGTCTACCTTCCTTCCAAATTGCTCCGTTTTATGGAGAGGAAGTTCTCTCCAAGTAGAGATGAATTTAGTGTGTAACATTTTAATCCTTCCCCGTTATAAGTAAGGGGGCTCCAATTACCCCAGCCACATGGATAAGCTGACTCATCGGTGTCATATTTAATTGTGCTGCTCAGACAATTTATAAGGAATGAGCTGCTTTTCATAATTGGGCTCTTTCGCCATTGTATAACTTTAACAAGAAATGAGCAGAGTGATTCTCAAGCAAATCACATGAAAGTGTACCTCCTTCAGGAGAAATTAAGGCTGAGTTGTCACACTGAGGAGGAGCCAATTACACTA
>OMLB01033887.1:0-24634 GCA_900302555.1 Myripristis jacobus
TATATATATATATATATATATACACATACATACATACATATATATATATATATACATATATATATATATATATATATATTTGCAGATGTTGACGCATACATGGCAAATGATGTATTTACTGCTTGGTTTGAAACTGGTTGTAGCAAAAATGATCCTGAGGTGTGGTATATGAAAGCTAAAGCATAGATGCAGTGTTGAAATTACATCTGGCACTCAGTGGGTGTGTTTGAATTCTGGAAAGAGCACCATGCAACTTGGCCATGCGTGTGTGTGTGTGTGTGTGTGTGTGTGTGTGTGTATGTGTGTGTGTGTGCATGTGCGTGTGCAGAGACCCAGCAGAGCCTTTGAGACAGCCAGCAGGATTGGAATCTGGGCATGGGTCGAGTAGCGGGATGATGAGAAGCACACAGCTTTGGGCCTGCTACTGGTGGAGGGGGGGTGCAGGATACAGGATGCTGACAGAGGACACAAGCCTCTCTGGGGAAACTGAAACTCCAACAAAGTTCAGCCTGCTCTGTTGTGATGTAAGGCACAAAATCCAAAAAAATTAAAAAAAATGAAAAATTACAACAAGGCAGGGTCGTGTGAGGTGAAACAGGCAATTATCAAACCCAAGCACTTTGGGAAGTAAATGGTTGCAGCATGAATTAGTACATAAATTAGGCAACAGAGGTGGAACCCCAAATTTGCATTGCTGTTGAAAGACTTTAATTTGCAAAATGCAGTGCTATTAGCCGTGAAGAAAAAGCAGCACTTACGAACACGCACTCAGCCCAGATTTGAACAATAAAGAGATATTCACAAACCTTACTAATACTGCTCTCCTGCAGTTTTTGATCAACACATCTCTTCTTTATAAGCAGATGGTCCTAGAGCCAGAGCCAGAGATGCTATCCTGCCCTAGAAAAGCATGCACTTCAAGCAGCATGCCATGTGTTCACGCAGTACCCCTGCAAGGACAGAAAAATAATGGCTATTGGATGTTCAAACTAATTCAGGCGCACAGGCATTCTGACAAAATGGCAAGTAGTCATAGTCAAAGAGTCAGAATTTTGAGAATTCTAAATATCACATGAAAGATTTCACTGCAATCATCAAGAGAAAACACTGCAAGCTAAAAATTTTCATGAAAAATACTATCTTTATTCTCCGTGGCACAGCAGCAAAGTGATTTATGTTCACATCATCAGAGTAAGCTTGCACTGTCTGAAGTGTTGTTCAAGGCAATGTATTCAGCTCAATGGACACAGTGGTCCAGGATGATGAATGAAAAGGAAAGTGAAGACAGACATGGTAAATGTTCCACCAAATCCACGTGTTCTACCCCATTTTCTTTTGCCTGAAATATCAAAGCGCGAGTGTACGATCCCTTTGGCTCAAACCGAAGGTGACAGGACCTGTGATATTCAGCCAGCGTGAATAGATGTTGGAGATTTCAAGTGCCTTTGTGGTTTTTGCACTTATTTGAATTTTCAGGCTTGTCAATGCATATAAAGTTTCCACCATTCTTGCGTGGCACTTTTGCCTGTAAGGAATTCTACTTACTATGCTTTGAGTCAAAAGTGCATGCACAGTATAAATATATGCGTCCACAAATTCATTTTGACTGGGAGCCTCAGTCTGCTAAGTGGCGTGCAAATAAATAAATCTAAATTACCATAACACCCATACTGCACTTGTGTTGCTGGTAATTACTATCACCAGTAGCTCCAGAGAGCAAGGCAAAAAACAAACAAAAAAAAAAAAACAATAAATAAATAAATAAATGAACACATACCACCCACTATATGGAAACTTGCAATAAAAATAAAAAATGCCAATGTTCTGAGCCAGCAGCTATTCCAGGCACTATTAACATTACATCATTTAACAAGTCTCTCCTAAGCAGAGGGCCTGACCTCTGGATGCCCTGTCTGATGGCTTCAGGCTTTGACCCACAAGGGCAATGACAATTGCATACAGTGGGTACTTGCAATGAATTGTGCTTAAAACATCAAGCTTCATCCATTATCTAGCCAAGAAAATAAAGACTAATGCATTATAAATATTAGTACATGAATAAATGCATTTTTAAGGTGCTGGGGCCTCTTGTTGATTTTCTTTTTGATAATTTATAGAACACAACACTTATGCTTGACAGTCATCTACCATTCAGATGCTTTTTAAACAAATAAATCACTGGGTGTCTTTGGTGTGCTTGCTCCATATAAACACATCATAGACATCTCTGTCCACATCTTGACGGCTACCTGACTAGACAGAGTACATCTAAATCCATCACATGGGAGCCAGAACGTCTCATACCTTTAAGTGGGAAGAGTCTACGCCACTGTTGCCAAGAGGACTAAAATGCAAAACACAAAACAAGCCTGTCAGTCATCAAATGCCAATCTTTCAGGTTGACTGAGAATCATGGCTTTACTGTGTAGCAGGAATGAAGACAATGCTGCTGGTTTGTGCCGCTTAAAGAAAGAGCAAATAACAGGCGCGTCACTGTGTCCTAATTTGTGGCAGAGACAGTGAAGCCACAAACCATGTGAGAAAGATAAAGTTCCTGCATAAAATGTTATTTTCTCTCATCTTCTACAGTTAGGAAGGAAACTTTCCCCTCATTTTTACAAGATTTTGTGTTGCTTGTCCTAAAGAACTGAAACATCCTCCCCACTTGAGAATACAATTTGCCATTTGTTTTCATTTGGCGATTTGGCTGTACGTCTCAGCTTGCCCACAGGAACTGCCAGAATGTGCGGCTACTGAGAGTTGAGCACCAGAGAATACGATCCTCAAGAGACACAATGCCTCAGAGAGCTTGCATATGCTGCATTATTTAGGGTGCATTCAACTGATGATTTGTGAAATGCTGCCTTGTGTATTTTTCACAGAACTTGTTAACTGAAATCCTACTTCAAAGGTGGCGACTCTGCACAGAGGTAGTTTAAGGACAGACAGACTCGTCTCAGCGACCCAAACTTTTTAGTTTAGAGAATTACCGTAAATCTGACAGATGCACTCAAAAAACAGGAGCTTTTTGTTGCTCTTGTGGTTTTAGACCAGGGAAACACTGGCAAAAGCAATGCTACATAGCTTTGACTGGGCCAGTTATTTTCAAATATACCCATCATACTGACTGCACCACCATTCAGCAGTCCAAACACTTTGGGGCAAACACTGAGCTTTTTCAGCTTGTACGTTTTTTCAATCAAGAGAGAGATAAAAGATGACATGGATTCAGTCATATCACAGTGCACTGCAAGGCATGTTGACTGCAAGGTGGAACGGCAACTACTGACTGGAGTATACAGTCTCAGTAGTTCATATTTTGTTCTGATGAAGCCTGCCAAAGCCAAAAAATGCTGTTTTCAGGGTTTATTTTTGTTTTAAATGAATTTCTACTGAAATCCCTGGCAATGTGGGGTTTTATCTGCTTTGGAATGGAAGTTTTTGCACATTAATGGCAATTTATGGCTTTAAACAAGCCAAGAAAAAAACACTCACAACACAGATTGAGCTGTCAAAGCCAAGGTCTTTATAAAAAGCTATAGCTGCAATGACTACGTCGACCAGACAACTTTATCTTTCAGTAGTTTATGCTATAATCTTTGGCAAACTTCCACAAAACAAAGGGATTTTACAGTTTATTTCCATGTCTAGTCTTTTGGCATTTGTTCAGACTTCATCTGCTGATAAGGGAGGCATAAAGTGACAAAAGGCTTCCACGGTAAGTCATATAATTATGCAATCAAGCATTCATAATTTCTCTAGAGCACAATTCTACATTTTCCAAAAAGTGTCTCATTAAGCAGATATTAATTGGTGCTGACAGTCGAGGAATAGTGAAATAGAACTGCACAGAGTGATTACAGTGGCAGATTCATCTGAGTTACTGTCTATACTTATGTCACAGTGGTGTGACTGTACTTCAATGATGAGACAAATCTCTGCGTAATTGCAGACTGGAGAGTGTGCACGGGGCTGCAGAAAGTCTCCTCCCAAAATAAATTGCTAAATGTAAGTTCATACTCAGTGCATTCTTGTCATGTAAGCAGGTTTCTCTGTATAGAGAAAACAAAATAACAGGAAAGGTGGATATACTCTGTGCAAGTGGTAATATGTGAAATAGAGACTCAAAACAACAGTCTCAGTTGGCACTTTTCAGACAACAACATTGAAATCCGACTGTTTGCCGGTGCATTCACTTAAGGTCAGGTCCCTGAAGTGTAAAAGGTTTCTTTGACCGTATCTCCCACATCTCTTACACATTTTTATTCCAACTCTGTGTCCAGGCTGAGAAACAGAATAATGTTGCCACAGAATATAAATAAAAAAAGCTACCTGTTCCTTGGGTGAATATTTATTCTCCTCAAGGCCATGCCACAATTAAGGTAAAGGCAGACTAAAGACATGGTAAAGAGCAAAAAGATGCCATTCTCGCACACACACACACACACACACACACACACACACACACACACACACACACACACACACCCTCCACACACACACAAAGCAAGCTGCCTAGAGACTATTACAAGAAGAGAATAGACACTTGCAGATCACTTCAGCTCAGTTTGTGTTTGCTCAGGCCAGTATTTCTCTTCTATATACAGCAAAGGCGAGGCAGCTGAACATAGCCAGCCTGGGCTCAGCTCCATTGCAGTCATCTTAGCCTTGTTAAAAAAGCTGATGGAGTCTGAATCACAAATCCCCACCAGGCCTACAGTAATCAATGGGGCCATAGCCTTGGGTTGCTTGTCTCAACCACACACTCGAATGGGCGGCCTGCTGCTGGCAGGTGGCGAATGGTGATATTACACTGTATCTGCAATGAGTCTGGGAGCTCCAGGTGAGCAGCAAATTGAGGTACGCTGATCACCTCTAACTTCCAAAGCAACAGTATAGTCTGAAATCAAAGGCATTTGGAGCAGCAATAAAGACTGCACTGCTCAAAAGTGGAATCAGTACTGAGGTACAAGAGGATATAGACTGCAAGTGAGAGGCTCATTTCTGATTTTTATTATCTGTTTTTTTATTGCCAGTGCAAATAAAATTAAGGATTACATGAAACAGACTTGATATCCAGGGATTATAGTAATACTTCAAATAGAGGGATGACAGCGTGTATCACACACCACATAATGTAAGCAGTGGAGACACATTTCATAAATGTCTGCAGCTCTGTGACGTGATGGATTGCACTGGGAGGACTGGCACAGTAAGAGTTCCCACACTAAATCATGCTCTGTTAAGAGGTCAGTCTCACACTCCAGACACCTTCCCTTCCTGTGCAGATTACTGAACAGGAAGGCTTAAATGTACACAGGATGGCAGGTACCTCAGGCATGTAGGGGCTACAGCTCAAATAAACATCACTCTCAATTTTCTTCAGTGTCACAGTGATTGATTGACATTTGACACTTGGAGGAGCTTGCATGCTATTTGCAGTGTAGAATTATGTGGTAATATATTTGTATTATAAAAATGTCTTGAAATTATATCTGCTAATTTACATTCCATGAATGTAAGGTTAAACTCTGTAACAACTTTAATGCTGCAGCAGTTTCCAAATCTTAGCAGTCTAGAATTTGAAATAATGGCGCTCTGCCACCAAAACACCTTCTACCTTCAGAAAATCAATGAGTACACCTTCCTGCACCTGACCGTGTTCCATGAGAACTTATTGTTGAAATAACTTGACTTTAATATTTATGGCCAGCAAATACCCAAGTTAATGAATCTAAGTGCAGAAGCACTGATGGATTTCCTGACAGCATTTGTGAAATATTTTAAAATTCACAGAGGACAAAAGCTGAGAAGAAATGAATGACACTAATTTCAGGTGGTGCGTGCTAATCTGCTGATCTAATTTGTGAATGATGAAAGTTATTATGACTTCAGATCTTCAAACAATTTAGACATCACCAAATACATGTCAGAAATTATCTTGCAATTAGGCTGCCTCCTGTCCTGACTGCTGTCTATGACAGCCGGCTCTACTATTTCAATCTCAGTTATTGGCAGCTCAGTACAATCATGACAGAAGACATGCATTTTACAGAACCGTTGTGCAATTGCTTTGTTAATATAAATAATCTTGTAAATATAGTCACTTGCCACAATGAATAGGTTATCACTGTGTGACAGAAAATGCCCAGTTTCCTGACTGACTTACCAAGGCATTGTGAGTATTACAGCCTTTGTCATTATCACAACATAACAGAAGTTCAAATGGTTAAATTCCCCTCTGCTTGGTCACACATATCAAAATAAGGTCTGATCAGCCTGTAGAATTTCAAGTGGATTGATTACTGTGTCATCATTTGACAGGCAATTGAACTTTTTGTGAAAATTTTCATTATTCAGCCATTTCTGAACCAGTGCTTTTGCATTTCAGAAACTAAAGGCATTTCCATATTTTTTGGTAATTCTGATGGAAGTTTTTTTTTTTTTTTAAGCTTTTTAAAGTTTTACATCAATAAAACTAACTTTTTAAGTCTTTAAGGGCTTATTATTGTGCCATTATTGTAGCTGCTTATTATAGTGACTTTTGGTTAAATATAAAACACGTTAAAATCAGAATCAGAAATACTTTATTGATCCCCTCAGGGAAATTAGGTGAAATGGGTACCCAGCGTGTACATTTAGAGTGCAGGGTGAAAACATACAGAAGAATTATCAACTGAATATTGGTTGAGAGTAAAAAAAAAAAAAAAGCATTTCATTGGATATGTGACAAGATCTTAAGACAAACACCGACTGACTGAGAAATTGTTTTGCCATCTTGCTAGTAAATGTCATTGACACAGAGGCCATTATGGACAACACAAAAGACCATTTATCTATACTTTGTCCTGAAACATTACCTTGCTAGAAAGCAATTACAGAGGGAAATGGGCAACTGCAGGAACTAGTTTGGCATTCAAAGTACAGCCCTGCAGAAAAGGATAAAGTTGGATCTTTGAACACTGGGAGACAGAGTGATTAACCTTTATCTTTGAACCTGTCCCTGTCAGACATCATTAGTGAGAAGACGCTCACTAGACAAGAAACAACTGGGAACATCATGCATGTACACCCTGCTCATTTTGTCACAGTGTTTTACTTCAAACACACTGATGTACTGCATGATGACACACATTAAGCTAAGCTGCTGAAAACCCATAAATTGCAGGAGGGTAACGTTTCAAGACAAAATACAAATACAGGATCCAGATCCTTTATCTAGATAAAATATAGACAAAGGATCTTTTGTGATGTCCATAATGGTCTCTGTGTTAAATGCCTTTGCTAACAAAATGGCAAAACAATTTCTCTTGGTCAGTCAGTGTTTGTCTTGAGACTGTCAAAATAACATCTTGTTACATACTCACTGAAATACTTTTTTCTAATTCTCACAGTGCTATGCTGTTGAAAACACATAAATTGCTTGCAGTCTAGTTACTGCACAGTAATTAGGCTGAATTTATTTTCTGCTGCACCATGTACACTATCCTAGTCTGCTTACGATGGCATTCAAAGGTCACAGAGTTCACATGAACAAAATAAAAGACGTCTTTACCCACTCACTGAGCTTTCTTAGAGCCTACTGTCACTCCAACTGATGAAGAAAGCAGGTCAGGACAGCCTTAATTCCCTCACTGTTTTGGCTTAGCGTGAAGGAGGATATCCTCTCCATGGGTGCCCTTTTTTTCTGAAAAGCTCTCATTCTCAGTTCTTGGTGACCTCAGGGGATCCTGTGATGACCTCGAATCACACAGTATGACTCTGTGTCTCAGGGGCAGACAGCACTACTCTGGCCTAATGAGGAAGCTGTAGCAGGTAGATCCAGAAGCAAAGTTTCTCTCTTCAATAGTGTATCCTCAGAGGGTGCTCATTAGAGAAGAGCAGGGCGAGCTCAGCTTCAGGGTGGCCCTGACTAGACCTACCTCTGTCTAGGCAAACTATATTGAAAAAAACATCCCCTCCCTCCATCTAACAACATCTACAAATGTATACAGAGATATTACAGCTGAAGCAATGCAGAGATTGGGAAAGAGACAGAGCACAAGCCCCATACATACAGACTCACACTGGAAAATACATGGACATGTGCATAAATACACCAAACAGGTAGACACACACACACACACACACACACACACAGAAAAAAATAAAACAGTATGTTTGTTGGCATACAGTCAGCCTAGCTTTCTGTGATGCAGAATACTGTAAATAAAGTGCCCTGCATCTCCAATAAATTTAATCTGCATGTAAAGAATTATAGTATGAGCACATGGTAATTTTGCACACTACTTCTACTTGTTATACTTTACATTGTAACATATATTAACAATGGATATTCAGTTTTAACCAACTTTTATCATCGGCTTCTCCTGAAAAACACACAAAGCAAAAGCACTCAGGCCAAGCCTGCAAGCACACTAATGAGAAGTGCATTTAGAATTGGATATATGCCCCAATCTGTGTTCATTAAATTAAGAGTTTTAGTGTGTAGATAGTAGTTATCACTGATATATGTGGCTGGAGAACACTGGCACGATTCTGCGTATATGCCTATGGTTGTGCTTTAGCAAGCAAACTTTGAAACAATATCACATTTCTACTGCCTTGTTTCAGTTACCATTGTATAATTGAGTATGTGTGTGCCATTTGTTGTGAGAAGCAAGTTACTCGCCAAGACCGGCAATCTTCTAATGTCAGACAAACCCAAAATTAAGACTTTAGCTTAATGCACTGTTTATTTCATAGAGACGGCTTGTTTACTGCAGGCGTGTTTATTCTCAATTCTGAAAATAGAGTTATTTTCTGTTTTATTTCTTTAGCCTTTGGTTAATCAAAAAGTCCCACTGAGATAAAAAATGGGACCTTGCCAAAAGAGTAGCATAAAAAGGCATATAAAAGTTGCAGACAATGGCTATAACCCCAAATACACTGCCATACAAAATTACTGATTATATAACAAAAGTCAATAGATGGTTATATAGTGAGAGGCAGGGTGAAACCCAGTGTAGCTGACAAAGAGCATGAACAGTTTAAAAAGGAATTTGCCTCAAGGTCCTTCATGAGGTTTTTAAATTCCCCATGTGGCAGGGGGTGATCCAGTTTTAAATCATTTTGTGGACTGCAGAGGGGACAGAGTATTGAAAGGCCCTTCATCCAATTCTGCACGGACTTCAGGCACACATATAAATTTTATATAGTGGATAACATTAATCCTGCACTTAATTTCAAATTTTTAAAAATTAAGTCCTGCATCAGCCTCGAGGGGCAGAGCATTGTAGCACTGCTCTCTGAGAGCTGAAACCCTCCACCCTTTTTGCTCAGGTCACACCTTAATCAGCGATGGCGAGGGAGATATTTTGCCTTTGACAAATCAAAGCAAAACAAAACAAAAAAATTGGTGCTGCTCCCAAGATGATTTGTGTGATCCATTATTACAAACACATACTCCTATTTGCTGTTGCTCCCTCCTCCACCTCTCCTCCACCTCTTCTCACATCGTATGATTAAGCAGACAAAATAATAGTTCAGCAATAAAGTCAACTGCCAATTTATAAAAGCATGGGTCCTGGCAATCATTGCCTGATGATTTTCTAGCAGAGCTAAATAAAGGCACAGGCATTGACATACCTCAATAACAGAAACTGGGGTGAAACAGCATTTAACAATTTCACCAATATTCATATCACAGGTCAAAGGTGTCTAAGTAGATGAGTGACAGGAACTGAATAAAGAGGCAGATTCAGTGCACTACTAATTAAAACAATCAACCACTGCAGCTTCATTTGACACAGTGAGTGAGTCCTTAATGACACATGATGGAAACGCACAACAGTTACTGTCAGAAGGCACTGCACTCAAAGCTTTCCAAAACTCTCTAGGATTGTTCAAGTTATCTGTAGCCCCTGAGAGAAATTCAGATTTATCCTCTACAGCTGAAGAAGTGTGTTGGTTTTGCAGCTGCTTGAAAAGTAGACAATCAACCACAGTGCCTGATTTTCTGGCATTTCGCAGGCAACGCACCAGTAAACCAAGCATTATCATGAACCTAAGAATTTACATTTAGATTCAATATTATCAATGGGAGAAACAGGCCACCACTGTAACAGAACAAAGCCTGCACACAACAACAAGAAAAAACAAAACTCAACTAAACTAAACAAACAAACAAACAAAATGTTCATTGCCGTACCTCATGTTACGTTTTTGAGTGCTGTGTGGAACAGCCCATGGGATTCTGGTGTTTCTAACTACTGCAATTACACAGCAGTCACTCACATCACAGGCAAACACACCTACAGCTGAACATTTTATGAGCCATATTTGTCAGAATTAAGTCAGTCAAGGATGATTTAGTAGAGTAGTCAATTGTCTGCACGAGATTGAATGAGTCATATGAGATTTTTAAATCCATCAGATGCAGATGTTACCTGGTCCCAGTTCGAAATCACTCATTAAAACAATAATTAAGGCAAATTAAAGAAAGAAATACATGGAATGTAGATGTGCATACTGTATGTGAGGGACTTTTGACCTGTATGTGCAGGCTTTTATCAGTATTACTATAGAGCCTGTAAAAAAATAAAAACAACAACAACAACAATAACAACAACAACAATAATAATAATAATAATAATAATAAACTATAAACCAATAGATAAATAATTAATGATAATAAAATGTTGAATATGTTCAACTATAATTCCCATAATTAATAATCCTTGGGATTGTAAAAGTTTGTTTTGTGCTGCAGTGGAGGCTGGTCAGTCATGGCTGCAAAGCTAGATATGAATCTAGAATTATCCTGTTTACACAACAAAAGAAATCTTCCGCTGGCTATAGCTCGCCTAAGCGAAACGTTATTAGCCACATCCACCCTCCCTTCTCAGATCCTTTCATCCTTTCACTCCTTGCAAATACTTCCCTGGTTCAGCCATCAATAGCAGCCCCCAAGAAAAACTGTTTAATCTCTGGCTAATATGCCTGCTAATGGACCAAGGAAAACCATGTCCATTTATCTTTCTCTGTGAAACGTCTCCATCATCTACTGTTGATCGCTTGTTTGGTGCTTTTGTGTTTCTTTATCAATACTAATTGATGAAGTTACTGGGGGACTGTTAAGAGAATAGCTCAGTCGTATTGTTGCCATAACAAGATAAAAATACACCACCCTCAAGCAAATAAACATGATACTGAGACTGGTTTGCATTCATGAATGCATGGCTGCACTCATGAATTCTGTTTGAGTGAAACTTAGCTGTCATTATTAGGGGCTTGAGTGGAATGCCATATATCGCGTGTTTTGAAAGCATGCTTTCCTTCAGCAGCCTGAAGAAAGGACATTTTTCTCAAGTACAAGCCTTTGAATACTAGTCCATTGTCCCCTCACAAATCAATAGCACCCCTCGTCTCAGCTGATTTCAATCAAGTTTACTCGTTAAACAAGTCAAACTGGAGAGTTCTAACTCTTTTTTAAGGCAGAGCTGATAGAGGACTTTGTCTATCAGCTCCCACATTATGAATCATTAAACACATGTTGCCTCGTAAGGTGCGGAGGATTTGACCTTTTCTCCTCTCCAGGGGAGAATAAATCAAGACTGGCAAGTTGTATTATTGGACAAACTCTGATGATGTCATTACTATCATTTTACAAACTGCATGGTCTACAATTACTGAATTGATTAGGGTTAAGAAATGTTTTATGGAACAAAAGAAGATAAATAAAGCTGAGCTCCACTATAGCTCTTTACAAGTGTGAAACACAAGATTAAAAATGAATAAACACTTGATGATTCTGTAGAGGAAGGATCATGTAGTGTTGGGAGATTTCCTGAATTAGGATTTCAGTGGTTCGTTGGCTTGACATAATTCTCTTTCATTCAAGTTTACACTAAAAGAGCTTTCGCAAGCAGCCATAGCTGTGACCGACCCAATATATACATTCTAAGCACTCATCCACTTGAACAACAAAAGACAAGCCAGAGATGATGCTGGGCATAAAACGCATCATGTGTTGCAGGACTGAGACACTTGTCATCCTTCTGAGCTATGTCAAGTATATTTTCTGCAGTCAGCAACAAGCCTCCACTTCGGCAACTGGCTGGGGATCTCGAGGAATATCAATTCCAGACAGCCTGTGTGATGCTCAGTGCAAGGTGGCGGTACGGTGTCACCTTCATGGCTTGCCCCATTGCTCTGTGTCCCTGAGAGGGAGGGATGACATTGAGCTCAGAGATGTCTGATTTCTGTGATCACTGTCCTGGATCAAATAAAAGGGATTGAGAAAATGTATTAGAGTTACTCCTTTCATAGCGTGAGGCATAGAAGAGTGCCATGGCTGAAAAGTGTTGACATTACCCTCGCTAGAGTCTAGAAAGGAGTTGAGTGAGGCAGGGAGTAGAAAACTATTATTAATTTCAAGCAATATTGTATTATGCTACGGCCAAGTGCGTTATGTTTGTCTTGTCATTTTTGCAGTCTGGGCCCTGGGTCACAAAACTATAAATACAGACACACAGGGGTACCATGCTTGTATCCAGCAAAAGCTTGTTTGCAGTTCAGATGTGCATGCATTTGGTATATAAACACTGAATTCCTAAAAAAAAAAGAACACATCTGTTGTGCACTACAAATGCCCCATGGCATTTTCATATTATGCTGCTTCACTTACTCATTATAGCACCTGTATGGTTCACTGGACTATCGCTCTACCACACATGGACTATAACATCATAAATGTTATCAACTATGCCAATGCTGCTACACTGGAACAATAATTTGGCTGTGAATGTATACCTGTAATATGTTTATGTTTATTTTACTGTCAAACAATACACCTGGTCCATACTGTATGTGAGTTCCTGCTTCTGTTTCTGCACCTGATGAGGGTGGCATTATTATTATTGTAATGTGTTATTACCAATTAGCCTTGAAAATTCCTTTTGCGCTGGCTGTAACTGGCAAACAAAAGCTGTTCTGATTCTCACTCTGAAGCTGCTAATACTTTTTTTTTCAGTGTGAATATGTACCACTGGGAGGGAATGGGTAAAGTAATAACTGTAAATAACTGAATAATTTTGGTAACTTTGAAGGAACCAATCATCCCAAAACAGTGTGTTTTTTTGTTTGCTGGAGTAATGGGAGCATGTTCAAGAAAAAAAAAAAAAAACATAGGATGAAAAATAGACATGCCTATAAAGAAATGGCAAAAATATGAATTATTTTCCTAAGTGAACCACCTAAAGACAGAATCTAACAAAAAGTAGCATGGAAAGGATTTATAAACCTTGTAAAAGCATTCCTCCACCTGGTGTTCAGGCATTCAGAATAACAGCAGGTAAAAACCCTTCTCAACAAATAATTCCATCTATCTCTTAATGTGATGCTGTCATGAAGTTCCTCCTGATTCTTCATGCTTTCCTGTGCAAACATCCCTAGCTGCCTTGTGTAAACATGCTGCACTACAAGCACAGCTAACACCGTGAATGACTTAACAGTAATATACTGGTGAGCAAACATGCTGAACCATTGCTTGCTTTGTTTTTGTTTTTGCCTTTTGGCAAGAGCACAAAGCTAGATGAGTGGGAACAGGCCATGGAGAATATTTCTGTTAGAGCGTGCTTTAATGAATGACTAATGAAATGCAGTAATTTGTAATATTAGAATTCTATTAACTTTACAGAAGAGATCAAGTAAAAGTCATGTTATGTGGGATGTGGGATTAAAACACAGCGTCGAGACTATGAATATCTACCGTGCTTGTTTTGAACACACACAGTTCCAAGTTTTCTGTTAAACTATGCAAACCAAGTAAAGTGAGATGGTACCTTGACACTGCCAAAAAAAAGGAGAGAAAATAAAAAAACGAACAAATGACCAGAAAAATTACTGATAAGCCTTGAGTCTGTATTGCACACATACAACATCGACTGATTCAAGGATACAAAACAATATAAAATAGTACGCTCATCAACATGCAGCTGGCTACAATGCTGCTGTATAAAATGAACAAAACCCAGTGGAATGAGGATGGGCCCTTGAGGTGAGGATGAGATGGGATGATGTAATGAGTGAAAACACTCACTGGCTGATTTGGGCACTAGTGTACCATATTAAATATTTAGTTGGGCCTTGTGTGAGTCCCGAGAGTGTCTCCTGCACTGGGACCTCAGCGGCTGTTTAAATGAAGGGACCCAGCTCCAGAGGGACCAGCTCCTGCTGGCAGACAGAGAGCCAATTTACTCCATGACTTAACAAATTGTCTCCTACATTAGATGGGATTTTGCCTCTTGTGCCTTCTAAACTAATACCGCCCCTAATTATGTATGTTTCATTTCTAAACATACACATTTAGTGCTTAACTGGAGTGGCCATGATGGAGCGATACAGCTGAACAAGATCAATGTGTACTTTTCATGAGCCTACTATGATAACATAATACCACTCATATGTCTGTGTGAATGTATGCACCACAGATGAAGATATGCTGCGACTTACAACTGCATACGGTGTGGAAATCACACTAAGCAGCCAGCTAAAAATAAATATACTCATTTTATCTGGCCACCTTTACTCCTGGACAAAAGATAATTTTAATATGACAGTTTCAAAACTGAACACCTCTATAAAAAGGCGATGTCTCATACTTAATTCCCTCAAGGGTCTACTCAGTTCGAATTGTTTGTTTGGAGACAGTTCTTGGAGAAAAGATTTGCCACCGTGATTTTTGCATAGATTCCTGCATTATCCCGTTTTTCTCTTGAGAGCAATTTGTTATCTCAGTACGTACAAGTTAGCTTTGGAGACATTCAAAATTGTAGCAGTGGGAGGAGAATAAATCAGATTTGAGCCGAGCTTGGAGACAGTTTAAGACTCTGAGGTTGCCCAGCTGACTGAGACAGATTGTCAGTCAGAGAGCATCTAGTTTAAAGGATTACAACAGGGCTCTGTTATGGTAGACTAAAGAGACGCTTAGCAGCTCTATTGAAAAAAAATCCATAAGCAAATTCTTATAAACCAAAACCAGCAGCATATCCATCAGTGGAAAATCATTTCCACTGATGGATTACTCACTCTCAAAATAAAAGGTGTGTAATGACACAGGCTAATTAGACTATTAGCCTTGATTTTAATAAAGGACACTATATAAGTTTTGATTATATTTATGCACTGAAATCAGTTGTGAAGCTGTTGCAAATGCGTCAGTGGTTTGACATAAGCATCATAAAAAAAAACAAACAATGGAACTATGTTTTTTTTCCCCCCCTATCCTTTTCTGAACTCAAGATCCAATTTCCTTGACAAGGCATCAATCAAAAAAGATTTCCATTAACATCACTATAATCGCATTGCACAGAGACATTTTCTCTCTTTCCCCCACTGGAATCAATCGCTGACATCCACTCTATAGTAGCTCAGCTCTAATTGTTAACACTCACTTCAGATGTCAGACAGACTAGAAGACGGTAAGAGAGAAATGCTAATGCTCCAGTACTGTGTATGTTTTCTGAAGGTGTATTTGAATAAAAGTAAAAAAAACAAAACAAAAAAAAACCTAAAACCTTGGCTATGAGATACTACATGATGATCAGCGAATTAAAAAGGATGGATCTACATTAGTACACTGTAGGCAATATGAGATTATTTATTTGATATGGTTCAGCCACTGGATAAACAACAGAAATACAGTATTATGATTATCATTCCCTACAAGATTTTTTTTTTTTTTAATAAAGAGTTCCCTTCAATGCTGAGCAGTTTTCATATTTGTAACAACGGTGTACTCACATTCTTGAAAAAAAAAAAATCCTGTACCTCATCACATGAATTTTGTTGCAATCTGTCTAATCAAAGGTCTTTGCAACAAGAAGATTATTACTACATATTCGTTCACCTCCAACGCTGCAGTTTACCTGAAAACTAACAGAAACAGAGCAAATCGTCAGAAAATATAGCATTATTTGGTGTCTAGACTTTAAACTCTTATTTTACACAGTAGAAAACAAATGCCCACATAGATTCTCACTGCTTTCAGTGCTGAAAAAAGTGGTTTGCAACCATGTCAAGATTTAAATGAATACCATATGTCACTGCACTGCAAAAGCAAATTCTGCTATTCCACACAGGAGTTCAGCGTGCTCACAGAGAAGGACTCGGCCCTCAAAATGTATTGTGTCATATTGAAACTCTCAACAATGCACCTATAAATGTTTCATATATGCTGTGTGTGGTCTTCCTTGAGAAAAACACTCTGCTTGCTCTGCGCTTCAACAGAAACCCTATTAGTCATGATCGTAACTTATGTCAGGAGCAGCGCCAGCCTTATTGCGGTTTTCAAACTTTTTTCTTTGCCATTTGAAGGTCACAGGTTCCTCAGAACGTGTCCCGGGCAGTTTTGTCACAGCAATAAAAGTGGTTTGGTCGGGTCACAGGGGAAATCATGTCAAACCTCAACAGGCCCCACTTCAGACTCATTCATCTAATAAGGTAGCTAGAACCAAGTCATGAGGTTAGATTGTTCCTCAGTGCCTCCCCATCAAATTCACTTCTTCAATCCCATATATAAACCTGCCTAACAGAGGGAATAGTGATGCATACTGCCATTTCCAATCTCTGCTTTGTCATATCTATTCATAAGTTGGCTTTACTGAAGCTGCTGTCACGGCTGACACGTTAAACAAAGTGAAACAAAGTAAAATTAACAATGACGAATAATCTGAAAAAAGAAGGGATGAATAAAATGGTCACTAGACAAGCCAGTATTAATCTGCTTATTTCAAATGTCACCGTACCTCCAAACAAATTTCAGAGTGACTTTTCCCATTAGGATGATTCAAACTTGATGATAATCAATAGGCAGGAGGACAGAGGGATATAATTTTCCAGTGTCACATGTCCTTGGTTTTAGCAGAGTAAACAGCAAATGACAAATTTGAATCGATAATTGTATCCTACATCGACAAGATAAAACTTATCCCAGACAACACAAATTCAGTTTTTTGAGTTGTATTTCAAAATTGTGATGTTTCACATAGTTTAATGGCTTATCAGCAGACCTCGAGAGGCATACCTGCAGCTGGGAGTGTGGGCTCCATTTATTTATTTATTTTTTTGTTTGTTTGTTAATATTTCCATCAGATATCTCATTTTGAAGGCTGCAAAACAAACAGTAATTATATGTGTAGGAGGATGAGAATGATAAAAGGATGGAATGTATAGCCAGGGTGCAGCCACAAGAACAAAAAGCTTGTAAGCAGGTCAGTTCTGTTTTGATGGTAGCATACACAGATATTTCTTTGATTTAATGAAGCGGCTTTACCCTAAACAAATGGGTGAGACAAATATATTCACAGTCAACCGTTTGAGTGCAGAGCAAAGCTGGCAAGGAAATGCTTTTATTGTCTATAGCTGTTTTTCTCTGGCACTGATCACAGTGTTGTTATAGACTGGCTAAGGGCGAGAAAGTCGAACAAAAAGAGCAAAACACTGACTTCAAATTATTTTTTTTTACTGTCTGATTCTATACAGAAGCTCTTTTAGTATCTTTAAAAGCATTGCTTCAAACTGTATGGTAATAGCACTGTAAAATTTGTGGCAATTCTTGAACTCTTGACACTGGGAGCAAGCTGTGTTTTTTTTCCCAAAACATTTCTGAAAAATGACTATTTGCTATTAGACGAATTTATGTGTTGAATCTCCCCAACAAGAGCTATGACTCCACCTCACATGATCTCACCTACCAGGATAAAGAAGCAAACTACAAACTACAACTTGATAATAAAAAAAACATTGTGTTGTCCTATTCACTGACTTATCAAAGGCACTTGATAATGTTGGCAGTAATGTTTTACTGAACAAGTTGCTCTCCATTGGTTTAGATGACTTTGCCTGTAACTGGCTCTATGTACACTCCTCTGTGTGAGTCAAGATCTGAATCATATCTGAGGGAAAGTGCTCATGCTCATCCACCACCAAAGTCAAACTATCATAGAATATCATCTGAAATTATGACGCATTGCATTACATACAAATAATAGGGCAAATTCATCACTGTAATTTCCATTTTTACGCTGATGATATCATACTATATGGCACAGGTTTTACTGTAAGGCTATCACTAGATTTGATTCTGCTTTTGATCCTATCCAGATATTTCTCACAAATTTCAAGCTTGTATTATACTCAAAGAAAACAAAGTATATGTTGTTCACCCTCTTACTGCTAATAGTCATGAACAGTCTTGGTGTCCATGTGGCATCCAAACTGAACTTGGACAATGCATCTTGGAAACATGGGTAAATAACATACTATCATTTAAGGCCTATGCAGAATAATTGAGGATAAAAATAGCTTTTTTGTGCAGAAACTAAGCATGCTTTTCAAAACCGCCTGTACAATGCACATGTCGTGTCTGCACTTCATTATGGAGCCATTTTGTATTCACAAGCTGCCCCTTTGACTTTGAAGCTGTTGGAGGCAGTTTACCACAGCGTCTTGCATATAATTGAAGAGATAAATTCCACATTTGCCATTGTGATTTATACAGAATCAAAACACTGAAATGCACTGGATTATATTTACATAAAAAGCTGTACTTTTTAAGCTAATTATAGCCCTTACATCTCTACTGTGTTTTAATTACTGACATAATGCGATCAGATTGGTTAGTTTTAAATGCTCTATGAAGAAACTCTGAAAGTGGCAAGACTGGTTTTTGGTGCGGTGTACTTTATGAAACAAGAGTTTCTTGTCCTGTGCTTTCAAAGCAGTGATATCTCACATTTTCTGTGATGTTAGTGACTGCCTTTATAACAGATGACTCTCAATGTCTCTGACTGACTGCAGGAATATGTGAGTACACTGTACTGTGCAATTTCTTTCTCATTTAGCTGAACTTTCTTTGACCTCAGGTACCTCTTACAACTGATTTATATCTCAATGTGGCTATGACGCCTTTTGTCTGAGGAACACATTATAGCAAAGAAAAATCACCCAACAGGAGGGAGACAACTTTTTCGTGAACGATCAATGCTGTGCTTCTAGCATCCAATTACTTATATCTTAGTATGAAACTTGTGAAATTGGGACTTTAGTTTCTTTTAACATGGAAGCACAAAAAAAGTTTGAAATCACTGAATGATTACAGGCTCCTACAGCTATGTATGCATGTGTGTAAGTGTGCATATTACAGACAGTGCTTGCAAATCTAACTATGCTGCGTGCACTAGGTTTCAGCTGGAGCATCCACATTGTAATGACATCACCAGTGATTTTGGGAAACACTTGGTTAGATGCTCTGGAAAGTCGTGTCCACAACGATCATGGCAAGGTGTTTTTCAAACTAGAAAATCCCTATAGGAAATGCGAATTAGGCTATAGCCTCACTGCTTCCTGCCAAAATTGTTTTGATGAACACAAAAGTGTTTGGATATATAATGCTGGATAACATAAAAAAATCATACAATACGGGGAGCTTTGCTACTGTGCTTTAGCAGTTCTGCTGTTTTGGTGAATATAGCAAAGAAATGGAATATAGTGTTTGTATCTCTGGAGCGAATACGGGGCAAATATTGGACATGAAGAGCTACAGTCTCTGTCTGTTCACCTCTATATGGCACAGAGCTGAAAAATCAAGGGAATCTTTCAACAATTATGTCCCTTGTAATAAAAACTGGATCGTTCAGTTCCTTCTGTTGGCCAGAGTTATAGTTAGAGGCAATTAAAACAAAAAGCGTTTTGATAGTGGATAACATGTCTGAGTGAATCCTCTGAGTAAGGAGTGGGATGGAGGCTGTAACCGCCTTGGGTTCTCCAAACCACAGTATAAAGGTAATGAATCACAGTATTAATTCCAACTGATAATTTGTGGTGAAAAGGGTTTAATCATCATTTCTGAAATATTTTTGGTACTGCCCTGGAGGAGAAGCCACACAAAGTCCAGTGTAGTTGATTGGAGTAAGGAGTAGGGGAATGTAGAACATCCTTAGAGGTAAGAGCAAATATTCAACAGTAATGTGCAGGTTTCATGAAACATCTAGACAGTGTTACGCACTACTCCAATACACAACATGTTTGTTTGTAGGTTTATTAGATTAACTGAATTGGTTTGAAACTTTGCATCATGCTATTTTGTGCAAAAATTAAATTTCAAATGATGGACAAATAATTAGGACAGAGAAATGTTCTACACAAGGCTGGTAGTGCAAGTTAAAACTATTGTCCTCTTTAAAAACTTTACTGTCTGACTAAATATTTAAATCATTTACTTAATTCTAAACTATATGCCGTTCTGGAGGTAAATATATCGTAGCCACAGCAGTCAGGATTCAGACCAGGCCATTGTTTGCAAACCTTGTGTGGAATAATATTGTTAAATTAAAAATAATGGTTGATAAAAACATTGTGCTATCCTATTAAATGACTTTTAAAAGGCATTTGATACTGTAAGCAGTTTTTTCTCCTTTGTTTTGGATGATTGTGCCAGTAACTGACCTCTGACTCACCTCTCTGTGAAAACTATTGTTTGCTGATAGCATTAAATCAAACTGTTTTTTGAAACTGCTGAGGATATTCTACAAGAGTCAACATGTTTTCATATGATGACATCAGAGAGGTTTTGCATCCTTGCCATAGGTATGGCAAGGAGGACCTCTCCCTAGCCATGCAGGTCAGGGTTTAAGAACCACATTGGTCCTGTTTTGGCTTCTCGTAAACAGCTGTGGTGATATCTTCCCCTCACAAATATCGGTTGCATGCATGAGTACAAAATAATCTCTGACATTTTCAAAGTCAAAGCTAACTTTCCCAATATCACTCTCATTCATGTTCAAAAAATCTACTTTGTAAAACTTAAAAGTTGTTTTGCATAGGTAATTTCATTTTTGTGATTACTTGGCTTCCATGTACTTTCACTAAAATTACTGTAAAGCCATTAAAATTTGCACACTTGGAAGGAGCTATTTTTCCAAGGTGCATTCAAATTCTGCTCCACAGCTCTCCTCAGCTTTGAGTGGCTGTGACTGACAGCACGGAGGGCAGAAACCAAGCACAGTAGAGGTCAACTATTGGCTGAAAGCTGCACCATGGAACATGGAAGCATGTTCATAACACATAAGGCAGCCGGACATATGCCTAAACTAAGCAGCTAGACCTGGCCGGACCACTTACATCTCCCTGGTTGACCCAAAGGCCAGTTTGAGCTTTGAATAGGGAGGAGATTTGGTATGACTGCATGACTATTAAGGGATTTAAATACAGTAAAACAGTAATTTTAGTTAATATATGTATGTGGCTGTTAAGTATTCACAAGATAGAATTACCTTGTAGCGTTGCATAGCAGCTTTCTCGTTTCACATAGCAGTTTTTCATCTTTTTAACATGAATGGGAGTGAACTGTGGTCAGTTAACATTGACTTTAAAGCTGCCACACACACTCTGTACAGATTTATGCAACAGATATTTGCGATGGAAAAACACAACCATGACTATTGACGGGATGCAAAAATATGGTCCATAGGTTCTGGCTAAGTTTAGGTAACTAAAACAGAATTAAAATTACATGTGCCTGCCTGGATTAGTCCAAAGCTGTTTTTTTTGTTTCCGATAATAGTGATTATAGAAGTGCTCTGGAAACATTTGTCTTGGTCCTCATATTTAAAATACTGAAGCAGTTTCAAACTGATAAAATAAAACTATTTTGAAATCTACCTTTTAATCACCTGATCTGGCAGCTAGCTAGGTATACTGGTGGAGCCACTGTAGTGAGAGTGAATAAAATAAAGTTGTATGAATTTAAAAGGGAAATATTAAGTATTTCTACTGCTCCATATCACAAAATGACCAAGTATCTGTGGGAGGATGATAGAGTTACAGATCAATATAAATGACTTGGCAATTACCTCAACAGGTGCTGAGGTTTCTGGCTTTCAAAACCCACTTTCTGGCCCATTTTCTGTTTTGGAACAAAAGCTTTGCACCCGGTGTAATTTCAAGAAGGTTAAAAGCCCTGTTCTCAAGCCAAAAAGTAAATGACAAATAAGAGGTATTGTGATACATTATCTTTATGTTGTTTCAGTGCGATCTAATTTTCTAGCTTGCTCTATTGTGTAAATGCAAGAGATGAGACGGGGCTGAGCTATGAAGTTGTGTAGAGGAGAAGTTCTGTCAAAGTTGTTTTAAGTCAAGGCCGTAACGCCCATATACATTGATTGGTACAAGTCCCCCCCAATGTTCAGGCACTCCAAAAAGGTCCCCCCCAAAAATATTGCTGGAATATATTAGCAATTCAATGTTCAGGCATTCCCAAAATGTCGCCCCACCCCCAATGCTGAAATGGTGGTTTCAGCCCTGTTTTAAGTCCTGCTGGTCACTGAAAGAGGTCGTAAATTACTTAATGTCCCTTTCATTATAAACACTGTTCATCACTTGACTTAACTTTGACTTAAGCCCTTTGCTCCTCTTGGGTGCATAGGCCTCTGACAAATATCCTCCATTTCACTAACACTGTTCATCAGGTGCACTTTAATTTTGATATTCTCATCTAGAAAATGGAAATACAGATATATTTTTTTTTTATCAAAAGCTACATAGATTGCATTTACACCTTTGAATGCTGACATGAAAGCTGGATCAGCATTCAAGAACATGTATCGTAGCCATTGTGTTGTTCCAGGTGTTATGAATGTGCAGGTTTCAAACTAAGATCTCTGACAGGTTGGGGACAGGGAGCAGAGAGGAGAAAAACAGCAGAGAGAGCAAAAGAAACTGCTTTGCACATGGAAACCTTTTATCATTAGAAAGCCCAGACTGAATTAATGGAAAAATAAATTCTGTGGTATTGTGCTGATACTGTCACCATCATCCCTTCATATTAACTGAATCCACTGTATACCAATAAGTCACTACCACATGCTTTACTATACATTACATTTGCAGGCAAAATCGTTTTTTTTGTTGCTGTTGCTTGTGTCATAGTGAACATTTCACATGTGTGCAACCTTAACTTATTTAATATAACATTCAAATTCTCTCCGACAGCTAAGAAACACACTTAAGAAATTAGACAACCATGTCTAAAAAATTCAAATTACTCCTCTAGATATGGGGAGTAGTGACATAAAGATAACATTTTTTTTCTCTTTTCCCCTTGCATCGCACTGGTGACCTTGAGTAATTCTAATTCCTGCCAAACAAAAGTCCAAGCCATGGTGGCTCTAATATCAACAACATATTAATAAATACTGTTACTCATGCCTGTGTAACACTAGAAACAATACTGACAAAGCAAATATACAGCCACTTAAACCAGGTATTAACGCTTTAGACTTGCCTCCACTAATCACACCTTGATGAAATGTGATTACAGAAAGTGTAAGAACAAAGATGGCATGACATGAGTTGCAGTATAAGCGAAAGCTCTGCAGCAAGCACCACAGACAAGGGGGAAAAAATGCAGAGTACACAGTCTGGCACAGACTCTGACACTATGGCCTGGCAGATGAACATGTAATGGAAACCACCATGTGGAAGAATGTGGAAGAGGATTACCATTTGATCCAGATAACGATCTAAAAGCTCCTAGCAGCAGCAGTAAGAGGAAATACAGCCCCACTACAAGGTCCTCTCCTATATAATGCTATATTATGAACATTAAACAGCTTTCTAAAACTCCTCAAATCATTATCATAAGCTTTGATCCCATAGTAATGGTGAGAGGAAAAAAAGATGACAATGTGGCTCCTTTTGGTTGTTAGGTTTTGCAGCACTATGCCACAGACAGAGATCTTGAGTCTATGTTATGTTTATTTTGTGTAAAAGCTGATGGTGACAATGCTGTATTTTTACAGTTAAAATTACAGTTAAACTGTAATTTTAAAAGTAAAAAAAGTTGGCTGGGGTTGACATTTGTGATTTCAAGACCTTCAAGTTCAGTTCAATAAGATTAAGCGTTTTCAGCTAAGTTTACATCACCTCACAGACATTATTCAAGCTGCGGAAACGGGCAATTAAACCCTTCCCTTTTCATTACACGGAACAGATTCGCTCCTGGGGATCCCAGTAATCTCTAGGAATGTCAAGGACAAAAACTTCCAGTTTACTGTGACCGCATCACTTGCACTCTCATATTCACTTTTTCCATGAGCGAATTTAACCCAAATCACTGAACTCACAGTGATTAACTGAGCACCACTTCCAGTAATCTGAATTCGGGGATCGTTTGAGGAAATTAAAGATGACTTGATTTGTGAGCTGACTTCAGGTCCGCGGAAAAGCGATTGCGCATTTGCAGCGATTCATCAGTAATTTGGCAGCCACTGTTCCAACATTGCAGAACTGACACTGACAAGTTCTCTATGGGCTCAAGAATAAGTACCGAGAACATTTCGTATGTCTTTTCTGGGCGGAAGAAAAAACGCTCCTGTATCTGTATTCTTGCATATCCATAACACGCCTGATATTTATTCCCTGGTTTTCTGCGCTAGGCTGTAATTTACCATGACTGGCAAAGCAGTCACGGGATTTAAAGGGTTTCAAAGAGGCACTGCAGCCAAGGTAGTCATTACACTAAGAAGTGATGAGACTTGCAAAAAAATCACCTGTAGGGCTGTTAAATATTGATAGACATGAATTAAGTATTCAA
>OMLB01033888.1:0-28908 GCA_900302555.1 Myripristis jacobus
TGATGTAAACGCTTCTGGATACCTACAAACTAAAATATAAGAGAACCAGGGCTTGAACACCATTAGTTGCAGGCATATTGGTCAATTTCAGATTTCACAACCACACGCACGAAAAACACTGGAGGCACACACACACACACACACACACACACGTCTGCTGTGCATAGCCCAAAGTTACAGATAAGCAGCTGAACCAACCCAAAAAATAAATAAATAAAAACCTTAACAAACAAACCATCGCTAGAGACTGGCACATAGCCAAGAGGAGAATTTGCACGGGGGGCCGGTGGGGGGTGGGGGCCGCAGGTAGATTACTGCCTCTGCGCATATTTTCTGTCATTAATAAGACGAATACCTTTCAAATGTCTGTGAGGACAGGAGGGTGCACCCCTTCTTGTCCCGCCTCAAATCACCTCCAGCCGTGACATGCAAAAACACAGAGCGTCTCTCTCAACAGCAGCTCTCCACACGCACCCATCCAGACAGACAGAGAAAGGAAGAGGTGGAGGGAAGAAGAGGTGCACCCCCTCATTGATGGAGGGGGACGAGTGGAGCGAGATGAGTCACGTATTGTCCATATAAATCAATGGGAAAAACACGGAGATTAAAACGGGCATATGTGAGTAGAAAGACATGATTATGCATGTGCCGTAGCTCATGTATAAACCATAACTGAATTTACACATCAAGGCGGCAAATGAATTCCAAATAGATTTTTGATGCAGACCAACACGAGACCTGATTAAATGATGAGGTTTAAGATATGGAAACACGGACACCAAGAAGAGGGCTCGGTGTCAGCGCCGGAATTGTACATTAATCCATTCACTGTATGCTTTTTTTTTCCCCAGGCTGGAGAGAATGTAAAGGTCATATAGATGGATCGTCAGCGTACAGTAACTGTGACAAGCTCGTTCCAGAGGCACGTTTTATTTCTCAGACCTGTGTAACTTTTGAAAAAGCTCTCTCACCAGGCAGATTTTTTTTTTTTAAATATCTGCAAATGCGAGCTCCCCCATCTGAGCAGCACAGCCCTCCAGCTCGCTCGTAAGAATATAACTTCCACTCTCTGCCCGTAGGTAGCTTCCTGTCCAATCCACTTATATCATACTTTCAAGCTCTAAAGACTTTGCCATCATATTTGTAATGGAACTGTTTCGCTTGAAGATGTACTGATTTAAATGTTCCCTCTAACAGTATAAGAGGGACACATTAAACTACTGGAGGTGCTGGCTGCTGCCGCTGAAGGGGTCAAATTACTTTTAGTCATTCTGAATGCACAGAGCACTAGAGAGAGATTTCAATTTTCTTCAAATGTTCTCATTACAGAGGCGACGGCTGCCAAAGGGTCTCAGACCTTTCCTATAATTACATCTTCAGTAGGAAAAATCTCAATTATAACAGAATACCTAATTATTACACTCCCCATATTCCAAATTGCCCCTGCATGATAGAAACACTGGAGCCATATCATCCACTGAGCTGAGAGGCCAGTTTCCACTCCTCATAACACCACTGTTGTTAAGTACCCAGGAGCATTAGAGGAAAGACCTGTCACAGCTCAAGACCTGAAGTGAATGAACAGAGAACAAGATATGACAGAGCACAAACCTGTGTCCTCACTCTGTGCCTTTTTATGAAGGAACACTGATAACTTTGAAGGCACTAGTCGGTGCAAAATGCCACCTCAATTGCGCTACCAGAGAGGAGGCCTTCTGCTTGAATAAGAAAACAAATTATTTTGGGCAACTGCTGCGGCTGCTATATCGTTTTCCAAGCCATGTAGCGTGGCAAGGTCCATTTCACAAATAACCAAACTCCAGCCAGTGACCATCCACCTATCAACAGCTTTGATCTTTTTCCCACATGGCAGCCATTTTCATCATAGCAGCAATGTAATTTCCCAGTGGGTAACGGGCACCTCGGTGCAGACTCACAGCATAATGTACTGTGGAGCTACCGCTTGGAAGTTGGAAAGCCCTCTTTGTAGAAAGCATTTGCATTCAAATCATTGAGTCTGAAATTGGTTCTACCTGTCTGGGATCAGGACTATCTCCTGTGGGTTCCCACTGCCGGTTAAGTGCAGTTTTTATAACCTTGGAGCGCATGGAATGCTAATGACTTTTGATGGCATGTGAGGGGCCTAACTATGTGTTCTATGCGCTCTTTTGAAGAAAGCATCCACTCGCTAACTAACGGTAGAACTTAGGTGAGTCCCACTGCACTTTTCCACTCAGGCCCATCAATGGACTATTATGGCCCACCAACCATGCCAGTTCCTACCAATGATGAAGCTGAGGCACACTTGGGATGCCTTGTGCTTCTAGAGGTGCCAGAGAGTCACACAAAACATGAAAGAGCAGAGACACAGGAATGGAGGCCATCATTGTAAGAGAGCAATAATCAACATTTTTTTTACCATCTCATTCTTGGTGGTCTTTGATTTTCCAGGTATAGTAAGTGCCCCATTCAGGGATTTTATTTGTATGCCAAACCACCTTTCAAGTCAATTCATGTTCACTGTGCTGCAGAATCATTGGTGTGTACTAAGTGCAAGAGCCCAAAATCAACATTTTAAGTTACAATGAATTGAAATATGACCTGTTTTCTTAAATTTCCTTATATCAAAATCACCTTTACTTTTACCAAACTGGATATCTTTGTGTTTAGTGATAACCTAAATGATGTACCAGTAGGCACACATAAAAAGTCCATAACATCATATACTTTTGAACAATCCCATCCCTTTACACTTGCCATAAACTCAAACTAACTTTCTCTCCCTAAAGAATATCCTATTGTCTTCTGAACGATCCCTTTGAATTACGTGACACTCCAACATCCTGTTTCAACAGGAAACAAGTCTAAGCAAAATGCTCTCCAAAGTCTGTTTCATTGTGACTTTTAATTGTTTGCACTATTTTCTCTCCTGCTTGCAGTTGTCTCCTCACACAGCCTAAAACTTTAGGGCTCTGAGTGCAGAGACTCTTTAAGGTGAATTTAATACCATCACAGCTCAAAATAAGTAAAAACTCGTTGGGTTAAACCGGACTGTTTTTTGCTTAAATGAACAAACAGTACAACTCAAACTGTTATGCAGATGAGCAGCAAAACAGTATTTTGCTGTTCTCAGCTGACCTTTGAATCTGTAAAGACGACAGCCTCTGAATGTGCTCACTGAGGGAGTCCGTCTGCGTGTCTGATACACTGGGAAGTCGTGTTGTCGGCCCAGCTACACTGTCTGCCTTTTCAGACCATCAGGACCATCAAGAATTTCTCGCTGGTAAAATGAATCATTATTGTCTTGCTGAAAAGCTTACATTCTGTTTATGTCTTATTCAAATTCTCGTCTTTAAATGACTTCCATCTGGTTACAGACTCGTTTTTAATGAATATTCTTTCTCCACTGTTGCTATGCCAAGGCCTTGTTTACTGTAGACCTCAATAAGGTCTGCGTAAGCATGAACCCTGGAACAGTGAGTGACAAGCCTGTAGAAAATCAATTCTCGGGCATGCTGTTCCAAGGCAATAGTTGATGCAAGCTTCCCAACCTTGCCTCCGAATACTTCATGGCAATTTACTGACACCATGAAATCAAATTAAAAATGCATTTGGGTATTGATCACCTGATGCACCCAGATTGATTGCTACTCAGAAAGCAACCTTGTTGTGTCTATTCCGCCGGTCCACCTTCCCATACCATATAAATGTATTGATTCACACTCCCACCTTTGGATCTATATGAACCATTAAATATCCTTTCAGCATTTCTCCATCCATTTGCTTGCTTGACTCATAGCAGAATCCGATGAGCTAAAATCGGCAAGAAAACAACTCCCTAGTCCAATAACCCACACGTAAATAGGCTTTGTGACACCACTGCAGATCTATCGCATAATGATGCAGGTGATAATGTAAAGTTAACTATCCATTTAACAACCCTGCTCATCAAAGTAATATTTTCAAAGTTTACGCCTCATAAAAATAAAGCACTCAAATAATTACAAATAAAGCCGACCGTGTAGATGTAGAAGCAAAATACAATCATTAAGAGCTGGAGAGAAATATTTCATTCAATAACCTATGAAAGGTCAATCTACACTTTTCAATCAGTGTTACTCACACATTCTCATTTACCACAACAGCAACCCAAGGGGGGGAAAAAAACTGCACGCTATATAATGCTGTTTGAGACGCTTGTGTGGTACAATGAATGTGGAAAAGAACAAATTGAATGCCGGTGAGTAAGATGCATTTGTATGCAAAATTGCCGAGACAGCCCAGAGACGGAGCTGCAGGCAGACAGACTTGCATGTAATCAGGTAGCAAATCCGCTTGTCTCCTGTATGCCACCTCTGCACCGTGTTGCGTAGGGCGGAGGGGCGGGTGAACGGTGGACGCTATTGTCTCTGAGCACTGGTCCACATGAATGACCCTGCCTGTGTCCACATTAGCACGGATCAACTCCCGTGGGTATCATCTCTCCAGAAAACAGCGTCCGCAGCACATTCGGCCGAATACCCTAACTTCCATATCCGGTAAAACCCGCACTCCCTTTCACCCATCCTGACTTTTGGCCAACTCTATCAATCTTCCCCTCGCTCTCATCTCCTAAAGACTGCTCTTCTTCCCACCTTTCCAGCATGCTCTCCTTCTATTCCGCCCCAATGTCTCTATTACGCCCACCACTTTCTCTCAATAATATTCTTCACACTTTCAATCCTATTCTGTCTTCGTGGTTGCACCCTACCCATCCACCTCTATCAGTTTTTCTGTTTTTTCTTCCACCTCTGCTTCTTTTCTCGGTAGAACTTGTTTGTGCTGACAATGAATATTTCCAAACTTTTCCCTATAGGGTCCAGGTTTCCCCCTCTGCCCAAAGGGAACCACGTCCAAGTCTAGCTGCTTCTCCTCACGCCCACACAGTCTGACCCAGTGGTTAATGAGGCTGTTGAGTAAGACAGCAGTCTGACTCCACATTGATCACAAGGCCAACATACCTCTAACTCTCAGGGAAGCTATTTGTCAAGGTGATAATTTATTTTGTAGCACCAGATATGATGTGCCAGGGACTGGGTTGTTTTTCTTCATTTGGTTTGGGGGCCTGACAGACACCGTTTCAGGCCCAAATCAGGGTCATTATGTGCAGCGTGAAATGCACAGAGCATTAACTCGCTCACGATCGGGGGGAGAAGAATGAAAGAAGACTTTTATCTTGCTGAGCAGGTAAAGGAATGGAAACATAGCAGAAAGATGTGCTGTACATTTTCAAACTCAGTTCCCTGCTTTTTCTTCCCACGCCTGTGAAAAGACTTTTGTGCTCCGGTGTCCTGCTAAGTTATGAGCCTTAGTACAGATGCTGTGATGTGGGGAGGTATAGCGGGCGAGTGAGTGAAAGCCATACACTGATGTTTTGATCATGCTGACATGGGGTGGCCAATTATGGAGATGTGGCCCATCTCACCAGCAAGGCCAAGCACCTGATGGGAGGAGGTGGCAGGAGCAAGGGACGCTGCCGTGGACAGGCAAGTCTGCTGCAGTGCACCGCCGCTCCCGTGTGCTCTCAAGATGTTCCACATCTCCCCCCTCTAATTGGCAGATGGCCTCAGATGCGAGATGATTTAATGGCCTGCGTGTGTGTTTTTTCCTGCCTCAGTCAGCCATTAGCAGGGACATCTGTAACGAGTTGGCTCGGCACACCGCTGAGAGTGGAAGCTGAGAGCAACACTTTCTAATGGGGGTAGTGCGGTCGTGACGGACTTGGGCGGTAATCAAGGCACTCTGAGCTATTTCTTTTGGTTATGATAATCGAGACATTGCATTTCAAACTGTCCGAGGCGGAGAAAAAGATAAATCATAGGCTTGATCTTGTTTACCTCAGATGAGCTCTAAGAAATCAAACAGCACAGTAATACTGTGTATCAACTGTGTGACAATCCCCTTTGACTTTCAATACACCAGAGCAAGACGATTCTAGCAGAGCGTAATCATAAAAAGCCATTTTCATGGCTTTGGCACAAACAGCTTGGCTTCCAAGTGATCCCATTTCTTGCAGCTGTGCCGTAGCCATCTGCGCTGAATGCTGCGCTCAAGGGTAAAACATTAAGGCCTCAACCACAGTTTGGCCCTAAAGGCCTCTGGTTTCTGGCTCTCTGCCGCTGTCTTCAGTCCTCACGGTTCCCTCCTGTGCTTGTCTGTATAACCAGAGCTGGATGAGGGAAAGAGCTGCATCATTGAACAAGCGAGGCCTTTAGCTGGCTCTCTATGCATGTAGACACAGTGGTGGTGAAGTGGCCGTGAGCTTTGGGCCTTCTAAAGCTTGATGGCCATCAGTATTCTCGCCACAGCCTCCAAGGATTTGTCTGCTACCTGCAAACTGGGTCAATTTTTGCATTATTTTACTGATTCGTATCTCAATGTGGAAAAAGGAGAGGTTGTGCACACGCAGGCTTATAGATCCACACCTGCACGCTTTCTCTCTTTCTCTTACATTTACACACATGCACACACTCAGATTGTAATTCTGACTTCATTAAATTAAAAATATATTTATTTGAATGTCATTTTAAACCCACCATTGTGGTAACCCTCAATGAATGATTGCAGTGAACGAGTGTTCCCATGCTGTGAAAATTATTCTAGACAGAGCACACAGCAAATTAATAATTAAAAATGATAGATAAGACTAATACTGATTATGACACTCACAAACCTGCGTACCCTTACAGCGCTTTGAACACGCACTACCAATGCAAATCAGGCTCTCTTAATATACCTCTTCTCTATTCATATCACACTGACAGGACTAACTGCAGTCATAAATCAGAAATAGTTTTGAATGTGACTCTGCCATTCACACTGTGTTCACTTAACATTAAGGTGAAGGTGGCAGTGCTGCAGCAACACCTCGACTGTTTCAATCAGATTTCAGCACTTCCCTCGCTGTTTGACTGGGGAAACCTTCAAATATTTGGACTCGTCCCTGCTTCACATACATTCAAATAACTTCCGTGCAATTTGTAATTATCATCATCCATGTGTACTCTGAGCCGAGAGCTTGGGAGGTGAATAAGGGACCAGGAGCAGATGGGGGGGCGGTAATGAGATGCAGGGGGGAAAAAAAGGGAATTGAGGGGGACAGGCCGGCTGGTGAGACTGTAGAAAAATAAGAGAGGGAAGAAAATAACCAAGTATGAGATAGAGAGAGACGATAGGAGAGACCAGCGTCTGAGGTGAATACAAATGGACAGAGGAGGAACACAGATAGGAGGAGGAGGCGTGGGTGGATGTGGTGGGGGCAACGGGGGAGGTTGTATAAGGAGAGGAGATAAAAGAATGTGAGAAAGATGGATTCACTGTTGGCTAATGAGAAGACAAAGGCAGCAGAATCCACATCAATGTCTGCCCCACAGCAAGCTGGCTTTATAGCTCACAGGTAGAGAGCCAGGAGAGCCGGGAGCAGCTTACCTGAGGTACGCAACCACACTGTTGTAGTACCAATAGGAGTCCAATGATACAGCCAGGTGTGTGTGTGTGTGTGTGTGTGTGCCCCATACAGTGGGCGCCCCTATGCCAGCATCCAGTGTTTTTTTTTGTGCGAGGCACGATTACTTATGCATTGCACACACATACTCATGCAGTTTTATGCGACTTTTATGCATCATGTGTGCATTATGTATGTGCGCTGGGGGTGAAGATGGTAGAAAACATGAAACTGGAAGCAGGGGGGGAAATGGGAGGGAAAACTGACAGCTTAAATGAGTCATAGGCTGTGGAGTTATTGATGGGCAACACGGGTAGGAAGAAAACAAATATTTATATAGTAGGACACATTCAGAAAGGAGCACTGTAGGAAACAGTTTCCCCTTTGGAGACAGGATTCATTCCGGTTACATAATTGCGAGAATAAAGAGCAATTTGAGGCGCTAAAGATACTTTTAGGATGAAAAATAAAACTTACAGTATACCAGAAGTTATTATGACGAATGGCGTAATGTCCTCAGGCAAAACAACAGAAAAAAAAATATTTATTGCCAAGTAGCATAACTCTGCACCCTACTTAGATTCTGCTGTTTCACACTCTGCATACCGGGATAAACAGCCGCAGAAGATGGCCATTGTCTCGCACGTAAGTTACCAACTCAGGTGCGCATCAACAAAGAGAAGCACAAATTCTTTGCAGGAAAACGGAGGCAGGCCTGCCGCTGCAGAGATCCACTTACTGTAGGTTTGAGCTGTTCCAATACACCGCATGCCGGTTGTTGGCTCTCGACAGGTGCAAGTTTGTAAGCGCCAGCGTGATGAGACTGAGAGAAAACGTTGCGAGAGCCATAATCCCTCCGGTGCTCGTCCAGCCTTGGGTTCTCTCTCTCTCTCTCTCTCTGCCTTCTGCGTTCCCCGGTCCTTCGGTCCCAAGCAGCGCGTCGTTCACAACATCCCGCCGGTCAAAACGCCTTTTTCAAGTTTCCTATAACCTTCACAGTGGGATGGGTTAGGGTGACTTGTTGGCGGTTAACGTGTTCTTCAACTCAAATCCCATCGCGGCCAGACCCATTTGGACATCTTCACAAGTGCCAGATCTGTTTGGACCTATTTTCTTCCCGGCTGCGCACTTTCAACTCACCGCTTTGGATACTCCTTTTTGTTTGGCAGTTCAGTTGTCGCTGAAGAGAAACAGTACAGGTGATGATAAGGCAAAAAAAAAAATTAGGCTGTTACATTCAGGAATTACAGCTGTAGTCGGTGTTTCAGTTGTTTAGCTCAGCTCTGTGAAGTCGCCCACAAACCGCAGGCTCACCGGTGAAATTTCAAGGTTTTTCTACCTGCCGCTCGGCTCTACAGCAGCAGCCGCACGCTGCGCGCACAACGCTACACACCCGCCCTCTGACGGCCGAGAGGCGCGCACATGTCCATCGAGCCGGCTGCCCCGCCCCCCGCCACTGTGTGTGTGTGTGTGTGTGTGTGTGTGTCTTGTATTTCAGTGCACATGAGAACCAAATACCCTAGAAAAAAAAAGAAAAGAAAAGAAACGAGGAAAATTCGATTAGGAGTTAGGATTAAGATTAGAATTAGGATTAGGTTTGGTTTGAATAAGCGTCACAGTTAAGGTAGGTTTAGCATTAGAATTTAGGTCCAGGGTTGAAACGAAGAACCAGCATTAGATTTAAATTAGGATATACAGGGGTATACAGCTGAGGTTAGTTTTAGGTTAGGACTCACAAACCATTGAACTGAGTGAAACTGCACAGGCTTGTGTCGCATCTAGACACTGTTTGGGCCAACGGTAAAGTTAAGGTTAGTAGTAAGTTAGTAAAGATCCTTGTGTAACAGTATGAAAGTGTGTGCATGTATAGGCAGGGGTGGGCGTGTGTGCCTTCTTGTATTTTGGTTTTCACAAGAACCAAAGAAAGAAATAAGAAAATTTCTCCTACATGAGAACACTTTGACAGTTCACACTTCCTTAATGAGTGGCTAGTTTAGGTTGGAATTTGGGTTTCAGGATTAAAGTTGGGTTTGGATTAATGGTACTGGTTGGCATTAGGATTAAGGTTCAGGTTCAGATGCACAGGCGAGGGGCCAAGCTGTGTTTGACTGTGCTGATTTTATGTTTTCAGTGTGAGCAAGCAAAATTGACATCTGGGACAAGAAAGTTAGTGAACTGAATCAAACTGAAGGCATGAATAAGCAAGTGAAAGTTCAGTGCAAATGTGTGTGTGCATTTATGGGTCAGTGTGTGTGTTTGGAATGGTCAAATTTGCCGGTTGTTACTGCTTCAAGGGGCCAATATAGAGCTAAGGTTGAAATTAATTAGAATTTGTTTTAGATTAGGGTTAGGAAATTAATACAGTCAGTTGGAGGTCCTCAAAAGTAAATTCCAATAAATTTCTGTAATGTATTTGTGTGTGTGTGTGTGTGTGTGTGTGTAAAAATGTGAGACAGACAGATACAGACAGAGAGAGGGGGAGTTTATGAAAATTCTGAGACTTTAATTAACCTGTTTAATTTCGCCGTTGGTGGTTTAACCACTCTATCTAGCCTAACGGCAGCACACGGTATTAATGGCTCAGTTAATTCCAAATATTACGCATTAGCCTCGGTTTGATTAACTGTGCCAATTTCATATCTTATAATAGTGTCCTTTTGGAGAGGATATCAGTGATATTCATGCCCATAAACGTGGTTGTAGAGCCTGTTCGTGAAACTTTAAGTGAGCGGTCCAAACATTAATCTGAATGACCTCCAGTGACAAATGAATGTTCATTACACTTCTTCGCCATGTCCCTGAAGGTCAAAATCACCCTTCTCTGAATCAGGGAAAGTCTGCCAAGGAATAGTAGGTCTGCTGTCTTCTTTCTCCTCTTGCAGCTCTCATTCATACATACACTCTGTCTAGTTTGCTCTCGTTTGCTCTCACTCACTCTTTCCCTTCTCTGTTGTTTTTGTCAGTGATGACGCCTCTCTTGAGTGCCCTCCAGGCATGTTGCCGTGGCGACTGGAGTAAAGGGGCGGATGAAAGAGCAAGTACCATCACTTTCTCCCAACTCTCCCTCTCTGTCCCACCACCTATCTGTACAGCTCTGCCGGATCACTTACCTCAATCCACACTAACATTTGTCAGCCTTTTGTCGCCTCGCACTCAAGAGGAGCGCGCTGCAAATAAGAGGCACATTACTCCATTTCCTCATAAACTCCTCCCTCTCTGTTGTGCACAGCCACTACCCACTGCCAATGAGAATGGGATGAGAATATGGAGATTGACATTTAATATGTTTCCTGCACCCTGTGAAACCTGGCTCAGGGACAAATGTATATTTTTGATGCACTGTGTGTGTATATGCTTTGAGCATATGAGTGAGCGAGGCGTCCCAGTGTCATAAGTTATTGAACACATTTCTTCTCCTCTCTTGCTGCCATGTGATGTGCTGTTTACGTATGCTCATTGCCGACTGCAGCCTCTGCAGCTGCTTGTTTAATATTTTGCAGTAGCCTATAGGCGTTGTCACATACTAGTAACAGTAACCATAGATTGTTACCTTGACTTCGGCTCTGTTTGTGATTAATTCATGAACGGCAGCAGTATGGGCATATTGATTATTCAGATAATTTGTTATCATCAATCAGCCTCAGCACTTTCATATATCCTTGTTGGCTTGGTATCGATTACCGTAACTGACTTCATTCCTATGTAAAGCAATATTCTCTTGGAAAATTCTCCATTCTTCCACCTGGCTTCTTTCTGTTTTTATTTAATTTTCAACACCCATCTCTTACTTGTTGTTATTTCCCTACATCTCATTTTGCAGTTATTGCACTATAATCTTATTGGATTTAAATGAGGTTGGCTTGATTGAGTTTAATGTCCAGTGGTTGTGTCAGTAAACAACGATGCGTTTGATTAATCGGTTAATCTATTGAAATGTCAGACTTTGAATATAAAGTAACTGTGACAAAAATAACAACTGCAGCAGAAGCTTTTTGAACTTGGACACGTCCGCCTGTAATTTGCAGACAAATAAACATCTCCTGTGTAAAAAGCCCGATGCCCATGCTCAGCGTTGTGTCAGTAAACCGTGCTGACACAATCACATCACCAGCATCCCCTCTCTTAGTCCTGTGTGAATCTGCATTCTGCAATCCCTGTTTACCCAACCACACTGTGCCCAAACAAGTGTGAAAAAGGGAGGGAGGGATAAAGTCGTGGGGGGGACAGAAAAAGACGGAAGAAGGGTGAGAAAGAGAAAGAAACGGCGAAACTCCAGGGACACAGATACAGGTTGGAGTTGGGGACATATAAACTTTTAGAAACTCGGGGAGAAGGGGACAAGGTTAAAGAAAAGAAGAGAGAAATGTGAAGCGAGACAAGAAAGACATGCCGGTGACGGTTAAATGGAAGAAAGGCCACCAGCATTTTGGTAATGGCTTGGTGCTGAGGAGAGTCCCGGCCTGAGCTCCAGGTGGGCCTCCATCGTTTGTTCCCCTTGAGTGTGGTGCTTAACCTGCCTCGCTCCAGTAAGTACCCAGCTGTGCAAATGGCTAATGTGATTGTGAAGATATAAGCTCAGGATAATGGCATCTGCCAAGCAATCAAGTACAATGTTCTTCAGTGTCAGGCCATGATGAAAAGGGAGCACCGGGGAAATGGATGCTCGGATGAGAGTTGAGCCTTTGGGGGAAGGCGTGATGTGTTGTTAAATGGTCATAAAGGACAGAGGGCTGAGAGAGTGAGGAAACGATCTATGGGTTTAACCTGTTTAGGAGTGGAGATAGAAGGAAAGAACGGAACAAAGAACAGTGATAAAAATGCAGGAAGTGAAGGTAGCACTGATTAAAAGCATTATACTTCTCAGAAAATGTAAAGACACTTACAGATGATTTGGGATAGCAATTCAACTTAGAGTAAAAAGGGGACCAAAAGGCCAAATAATAGTTCCTTTATGCAAAATAGCAAACCGAGGGTCACCTCAGTGCACTCAATGGCCTCTGCTGGGAAGATTGAGATGCACAGAGAGGGTTAAGAGTTTACAAGGGTGTCGAATGATAGAAAATTATGTTTTGACAGTCAGGAGGTGGGAAGGCACAGGGAATGCCGAGAATAGATGCACTTCCAATGGCATGAAATATTGAGGAGACGAGAGCAAAAACAAGAGGTGGTGGAGCAGCATGTGTCTAATGAGCCAACAAAAAGAGGAGAGAGGAGTTATTAGCAAGACTGGTGCGGGAAGGAGATGGATGGATGGATGGATGGATGGATGGATGGATGGGGGAAAGTAGGGAGGGAAGGAGAAGGAGCTGGAGAGAGGTGGTAGGATAAAAGTGAGGAAAAATCTCCCTGTTCCCTTATGACTGACCAGAAATCAATAGTAGATCTTGTTGTGAAGTGTTTGTTCACTGAAGCTGTACCTTGGAAATGGGGTGATGCACGTCTTGGAACACCAAGCACCAAAAATGCCCACATACGCCATATGCAACAACATTTTTGTCAGGTCCAAGTATCGACAAATCCGACAGCATGCTGAGAGCTATGGTTATGTTATAAAAAAAAAAAAATGCAGCACTGAGCCAGTCAGCACGACAGGAGTTGACATTATCCTCTATCTACTTCCGAAACATTCTTCTTCTTTTTTTCTGCTCGGCCTCTTCTTATTGAACTTCAGAGGATTGGTTTTGTACGACAAAGCAAATGCACAAACAACAGCTGAGTCAATAGCCAGGCTCAAATCAGCAGTCTCAACTGACCAAGCTAGAGGATGTGGATCGATTGAGGAAGCAATTAAGTAAGGTTTTCAATGTATTCATAAAGAATTGTTTCTCTCCTCACCCTCTCTCCCACTTTCTCTCCATCTCTGTCCTTCCCCATTAATGTCTGTTGGTAAGTATGAGTAGCGTCCCGAAATCAGTTAATAATTGGCATCACCGGTAAATTTAGTTTCTCTTTCGATGTCACTTTGCTAACTTAATGCACATCCAGAATGGCAAAGTTTCACCATGCATCTCATCACTTTGCTTCTCCACAGCCTTAATGAGAAGCTACGGAAAAAGAAGCACACTGGCAGAGAGGCCCGACTGGCAGAGTGAATCAGAGTCAAAAGGCTGTGTTAGTCAGTGCCATCACAGCCTCAGGGCCTGGCTGTATCCCCGTTGTACAGGGTCCATAATGCACAAGGAGAATGGTTATTATTAGCATAAAACGTTTCACAGTGTGCCATAATGATAGCTTGTACATGCACCTGGAATATTCAGATCATATCTGTGAGGCTGAGAACAGCTGGGTCCCGTTAGCCTTAAGCTTTTATTGAGATTTCACTCTGTGTTGTCAAACAATGATAATCCTTACATGCAGCCATCCACTCACCTGCACGTCCACCCCTCCATCCAAAAAACACAGCCACACCAAACCTGCTGTGTCTTCACGTCGAGTGCTATTTTTTGCCTCCTCTGTAAATGTTAGGTCGAAAGTTCACTTTGAAATAATGGAGCATGTGACCTTTTTCTCTGCGAGCAGAAGATATTGCTCCCGAGGAATTGGAGCATTTTGGATGAGAGGGTGTGCGGGGGGGGTGAGGGGGGAGGCAGCAAAGCCCTGAGGGAGAAGAAGAAATGTCACAGTCACTACCAGAGCAGGGCTTTGGCGTGGACATCAACCTTTCCCGGTGTGCGTTTTGGAAGGAAAAAAGCAGCCCCAGGATTATGGCTTCAAATTAGGGAACAGAAACAGCTCACAGGTTTTGAATGAGACAAGGGAGAGGACTGATCACAGGAGGTGATGACACAGCAGATTTGACATCCATCTAACTGGTAGCTAATGGTTTAATTATTTATATACTGTCAGCCACAGGACAAATGTAGTGTCATTGAGACTGGGCTGCTATAGGCAATTACTCATATCCATGCCAGTGCTGGAGACTGGGGTGTTCAGTAAGTGGTCTGCATGCAACAGGTTATTGTGAGCTCAGCCTCTACTAATGCCTGCATTTATTATAGAGTAGTGTGACACTACCTTAGATTTACTCAAAGTATAGGTCAAATAATTAGTGTTTAATTACTAAATAATGAGTGACAGTCATTGTGTTCATATTGCAAAACACACATATTCATTATCAGGTTAAAAAAGAACTTTTTGCGTATGCTTTTTTACCCTGGTCTGAGCAAATTGTGTCACAGTGTAGTCTATCTTTATCTCTCTAAATCAGATCAATCATTGATTCAGTGATATCCCTGACAGGTGAAAAATGAAACCCAGTCGGACTGTTCAAAAGGGCTTTACTCCTGGCTGGCTCATATCCATGCAGCATCACAGCATTACAGGGCAGGAAGCATGAAAAAGCCTGTACTTGCAGCTCTGGGTTTCAATCATGAATCCAGCTGACACTTAGGTCACCCGTGCCTTGGCATTGGACCAATCCCGGCTAGCGATGCACAGGCAGGCCGTTGTGAGGTCACTGTGTCAGGCCTGACCATCTTGCACAACCCTCTTCCTGTGGGGCCAAAGGAGCTGAGTGACCTAATTAGCTGTTTGAATAATCGCCCCACTGCTTGGCATGTGGCTGATTTGGAAGTATGCGTGTGAGTATGTGTGAGTATGTGTGTGTCTGCGTGTGCAAGAGAGGGAGTGACAGCAGGGACGGGTGGTCAATGGCCTGACTGAAATGAGACATTTTCAGGCCCTTTCAGTCACCGCTATGCGCCACGGGTCGATCTGCGGCACACGCTGCCAGAGAGTGCTAGTTGCCATGTAATGAGGTCTCATGCCTTTCGTTCTGCTCTTGATCACATGGCAAGATAGCTCTTCCAGATATTGACCCTATTGACAGTATTCCCCCTGCTGACAGCCACAATGCAATATCTGCCTCTATTTAAATCCCTTTTTACGAGCTTCTTCTCCAGCACCCTGGCTCATGCTTTTTATTGTGAACATCAGTATGAGCCACGGGGGGCTCAGCTGATGCCCAGAGAGCTGTTTCAGCAAGCCACACAGTCCAATCTGCTGTAAGCACTTGTACAAAGGCCAAGTGCAATGCCTCATAGGAGTATTGTTAGTCAGTGTTAGTCCAGTGAGGAGGCGTAATGAGCCAAGCAATCAGTGTTACTTGTTCATATCCCAGTGATACACAGCTGACGTAGTCTTATGCGGGGTTGCACAAGCCTTATAAAGGACTTTACATGAAGCTACATCTGTCGTAAAGATGAATAGAAGCCCAGATGCATTCTGAAGCAATGACGGCCATCTTGGAAGAAAATGTCCTCCCCTTTCCTCTGCTCTCTGATGAGCTGATAATCTACAAGGGCGCCACTCGTGCAGCGACGGTCATCACATTCTATTGTTCTCCCTTTTTTTGTCTTTATCACGCTGCCAGATTGAGTTGCTAATGATGTGATGGGTTTGCGAATGTTAATTAATCTTTTGAAAAATGTCGATCAAACTGCGCAAGAGGGGGCCAAAGATGGAGAGAGAGAAAGGGAGAAAGTAAATGAAGGGGAACGTGTGGGATTAAAAGCCCTGGAGAGCTTCGAAGAGAAACTTGTTTTGCTACATTAATGTTGAACTTTGCGGAGAAAGAGCGAGTGAGAGAGGGGGGAAAAAGTAATAGCGTTCTGTTGATTGAGGATGCCTCATTATTTGTGGCGATGTGAATCGCATCAAAGCAGCTTATTATGATGATCAGTGCTCGATAGTGGAGATGGAGGTGATCCACTCCTGGGCTAAGGGCACAGCCGTAGTGTGCTATTGATTTGGCTGTTAAGAGGTGCTTGTGTTACAAAGGGCATGCATCTCAGTCTTCCATTAAGATAATTATGCTCTCTATCGCCTTTTGCACACCTCTGTGGCCCATTGAATGAATAAAATTGCAGATAATTAAGTTGCTCTTTATGTGTTTTTTGCTGAGCTTAAGAAACTGAGCAAGTACGTGCCTCACGCAAGGCTTGGCACGTGGTAATAGAGAAATAAATACTTGCTTAGGTGGAGTAAAAATAAGACTGACTTTATCAGAAAATCCAAAGACTTTTCCTGATTTTATAACCAGCCCCATAAAATTCTGAAGTGGCCCTTCAGATGTTGCAACTTTGTGAAAGTCACTCTTTGAGCATATTTGGGTGTTTGAAGTTATTTTTAGACTGTTAAAAAGTCGCTCTACCATAGGAACAGTCTATGAATATTTGATGTAATACAGTAGGCCTACATATCATAAACATACATGCATCCACTTCCAGATCACACACAGCCTTAACCCCAGACTTGACACGGTGCCTTCTGAACACACACTGCTTGTGGTCGGCCTCCACCCTTTCTTTGAGGCGCCAAGGGCTTCCTCGGAGGACCTGTTTTATAGAGAACCATTTGGTATTAGCATTTTCAAAAGGGCAATCGAGTCAGCGCGTCAGAAAACAGGGAAAGGTCACCAGGTTTCCTGCCGTTTAAAACCTCCACACTCTATCAAACCCTTGCCTTGCTGCCATGGACCAGCTTATGCCAAATTGAGAGATTGCCCATTTTTCTCACCAGTGACATTAAGAGGGTCATTTAGCACTCCAGCTCTGAAAACCCTGATCGGTCTGAACAAGGCCCTTCCCCCTGAACCGCGGCAGACAGGAATCAGCAGAACGTGGTGCCGAGATCTCCGACCCCCAGACTGTAGGGCTTGGCTGTGACATGACTGGCACTGAACCTCTGGGGTAAAACCAGCACGCTGGGATGGGAAAGGGCTGAAAGCAGAGGAGGGTAGTTGCGGGGGGATTTCTCCATGAACGTCTGTCTGGCTTCCAGTGAAACTGGCGGTGCGTGCCTGCCGCGTGCTGTGTGGCAAAGCAAGCAAGGGCCCCCACAGAGGCTGGTTCCAGCGGTGGGGGAGATGTGCTTACACGGTTGAGTTGGCTAAGCCTGCAGATCCAGAGGGGACAGAGGGGGTGGCAGGGGGAGGAGAGGCAGAGCTCCAGGGACCAGCGTGGGCCTTGGCTGTGGATAAAAGTGCTGCCTCACAGGCTCTGATATCTCTGAGTACCCCAGGGTTGACCTTGGCAAGCCCGCGCTCACCGCCAACCAACCAATCTGCTGGTTATAGAGATGTAACGTTTTGGTTATAAGTATGTTACCCCATTTCATTTGTGTCATCATAGATTTGTTCTAAAATGTGACATACGCTATGTAAAAAACTTAGTTAAATCTACTTAGTTAAAACTAAGGCCGGGCGATTTTGAGAGTAGATATCGTCCAGGCTTTTGGATATCATAACATTGTGACATGGCAGAAGTGTTGTTTCTTTCCCTGGTGGACTTATTAGATTGTTCCAGCTGTTGCCTCTTCCTGTTTGGTCGTCACATCCACATTACTAATGAGTGTTTTGCAAAAATCTCTTCTGTGTAAATATCTTTTGAGCGTGCCAATTTTAGTACCAAGTTTAAAGGTGCACTATTCAAACACTGCCAAGAGTCAGTTGAAGCGAAGACTATTCAGACTCAGCTAATAAAAAACATGACATAAGCACAGAATTTGGTGATTGAGTCTACATGGTTCACCAGCCCAACTTACTGACAAATTACGTTTTTTTTTAGTTGACCCCAAAACAGTCCTCACCTCAACTGACCCTTGGCAATTTTGCACCTTTAAACTTTACATAGTTTTTGGAAATGAACACACAATCCGTATTTTTCCATAACTGGTTTTAAAACTAGAAACCTCTGCTCCTGTAGCACTGGAGAAGAATGTCAGGTAAGTGTCTAAAATGGAAAATATAATTACACATCTAGTTTTATGCATCCAACACAAACAAACATGTTTATCATTTTTAATGCTGGTGATATAATGCAGTCACTTTTCATTGTGTAATAACCTTTCCTCACTCCACCTGGTATCTCTCAGCTGTTAGCGAGGTTTTGATATGGATGGCATGATCCAGACTAATGCAAAGCGTCATCTGTGGGGCTTGGCTAGATTTTATTTTCTTCAAATCAAATCTCTTGATTAGAATTAAGACTTGTGAGCGATGCGAATGAGTTTATTGACTCTCAGTCATGTCACTTTCATTTTCTCCTCCCCGCATCCCTCCCCAGTTCCTTATTGGATCTGTCAATTCATTGGCTCTGTCGCCGTAAATGTCGAATGAATGTGTGTTTCCACCTGCTCCTCTCATCGTCGGCATGTTATCATTGCCTGAACACCACTTTCTCTCTTATTGCCTCTTTTCTCTATCCTCCCTTTCGTCTCTCATCGCCCGTCCTCATCCAGTCCTCTCTCTCCCTTCATTTTCTCTCCCCTTTTTTCCCTTTGTCCATTTTGCCTCAGCGGCATTTGGTGAGCAGGTAAATAAATCACTAAGCAGCTCTGGAGAAGATAACGAGGCAACGGGGGATACTCTGCGCTCTGCAGATGTGTACAGATGCTTCGCCTGGGGCCACATGGAAGAAGACCATGCCACTTGATATATGTACACCAGATATCTGCTACGCCCCTAGAAAAACACATGGACTCTAATCAGATACTCCAAATAAACACTGTTTAGAATGCATGAGGTGTAGTTTTCTCCTAGCCTGCCTGGATTAGATTGACTAACATTTGGAGGGCCAGAGAGAAGGTGCAGGAGAAGGAATTGATAGAGATTTGCCCAAATTCAACCTTGCTTTCACGCTCTCTGAATTTCCCGCTTTCACAAAATTATTCATTGTCTCCCAACAGGGGTCCAGCAGTCCAGGATGGAGGTTAAGAGACGGTGAAAAGAGACCCAGGGTGAAAATTTTACTCTTTGCAATTTTACATGATACAGAGACACTCGCCCACACGAAAAAGCCCAATTACATTTAACGAAAAGAGAAGAGACAAAATTGTGACATTAGGGTAATGAAGGGAAAACTGCACTAATGAGAAAGAGAGACACAGAAACAGAGAGAGGCACAGACAGAGAGAGAGAGAGAGAGTTTACATCCATGCTGGTTTGGAGACAGACAAAGGGGCATAGTTCAAGAACAGTGAAAGATTCAGTAAAAGGACTTTTAACATGCAATTAAATCCCCACTTTAGAAAATGATTATTGTAGCCCGTGGAGAAAAAAAGCTAGCTTTTTCTCATTTAGTGAAAAAAAAAAAAAAACAGGAGATCAGGGAGAAGAGGAGGGGAGTAAGGAGGGGGCTAAAGGCTGCCATTGGAGAGATATCCTTTTACCAAGTGACACTAATAAGCAACACAACGAACTGAGGAACACAGGGACAAATAGATCGATCGCCCAACCGCCAGCGCACTGTTGGGTGAAGAAAAGATAAATGACTGAGGAAATATTATCACAGCACATTATACAACACACAATTTGCCATGATTGCATTATACTGTTTATAATTAATGTTGGGGTGGGTCTGCAATGAAAAGAACGTAATTATTGCAGAAAAGTCGCCTCCGCGTATGTGTGTGTGTGTATGTGTGTGTACGTACATGTGCACTACACGCATGTGATTTTGGGAATGCATAAGCGTGCCCCTATGTGCACGAGCTTGTGTGTGTGTTTGTGTGCAGAAGTGTGTGGCTGTGAGGACGTAGAAGTTTATGACATTGAAGAGTTTTCTTCCTGCTGATTAGGCAGGTGAAGTGCTACAGTATATTAGGATTTGCTCAGTTAAATGCTTCATGGCATCTAGACAATGGCTTATTTATTAACACTTCTGCCAACCACTGGCAAAGCAAATGGAAGCTCAATTAAGGCGAATAAATTAGGATTAACGCAGAAATGCAGCGCATTTTCATTTTAATTAAATGTGTTTATTATTTATTTTCCCCAAACGTGGCGGGGGGGAATTAGGGGGAATGAGACGCCTCACTGCTTCCTTATACCATGATGACACACATACTGAGACAGAGGGAGGAGAGGAGAAGTTAGCCAGGTGGAGGTATGGAACCGAAATGGCTACCAGATGATATAGATGGCACAGAGGCAGACACTATGTCAAAGTGATTTGGTCGTCATTAACACTGATAGAAATCCACTGAAAATCCTTATCATGCAGTCTAACTGAATGCATTTATGAACCCTGCAATGCGACAGAAGACAGAGTCGAAACAGCCACTCCATTTCATTCTTTTAAAGTTACGCTTGGCGAGGCTTTATGAGCCCCTACACAAATCACATTAGATGAGTTGCCACCAAGTCATTTCTCATATATTACTGCACCCCCACCATATCGCAAGACAGCAAGAAGGCAAGAAATACGGGGAAGGCCCCACACAGAGCGTCGCGTCGCTAAATGGCACTGAGACAGCAGAGGGGTGACACACATCGTGTCATCGATGTCATGGCAGAGCGTCCCGCTGTCTTGTACTGTATAATCTAACCAGCCTGGGTGTCAGACAGGCTTTTTCCTGCCACGCCAATGTGGCTCCTTGGAATGAGAGATGCAATGACAGAGAAAATAGGAATGAGAGAGACAAAAAAATTAAAGCAGCTGCACGAGCAGACATACATACACATACATACACATACAGACCAGATTAGTGGCCCAGGAAAAATGGGTACACAGCGTTTTATGGCCTTTTTTTCCTTATGCCTGTGTATAAGTGGTCAAATGTTGACAAACCACCATCACACTAAGATATTTCCACAGCAACTACAATAGAATTGGAGAGCAGAAAATTTGCCAGTTATCTAAAACATCAAAGGTGGCAGCAGGTTTTGATGTCACTCGCTCAGAATCAAAGAGCAATGGTTTCTCTCTAGACTTTACACCGGTGTTCAACAATCTCACACAGAGCAAAACATCACAAAAGCATCAGAGATAGTCATTTCTCCACATACAAATAGACCATAATACAGTCCAGCCACAAGACACATTACGTCTTGACTGATGCTTGTTTTTTCTCCACTGGAAAAACTCTCCCTCTCTTGCTGTTACTAAGCTGTCACTATCAGTATCTCTACAGCTCTGTCGACCTTCACTTAAAACCCAAAGCTGAATGCAGCAGGTTCAGGCCTGCTCTTTGTTGTCGAAAGTCATTTTGGTTTAATGTAGGAAATCACTCAAATGGAGGTAGACAAGGCAGGTAGAGGGAAAGTAGGTACAACAAAAAGGTAATAAGGTAACACCTCATCACAAAATAACCAGAGTGCACTAAGCATAACCCATGTCACTCACAATCTGGAGCCTCGAACCGTCTGGGGTGTTCAAATTGTTAAAGGAGAGTCTGTTTGTTTGTTTGAGAGTTTGTTGTTTTATACTATAGTTCTATTATTCCACGGCTACACAGAATTTTAATTGGATTTAATTTGGGAAAAATCAAGGAGTGTTAGCTGTCAGGTTTTAACATTAACCTCTAAAACTAAGTCAGGAGATGCTTGTTTGCTTGACTTAGTGATCTGAGGCAATGTTAAAAAAAATATACATGGGGAAATCCAGCATATAAGAGAGACAGCACACTTTTTTCTCCCCCTAAACTCCATTGTAGTTGCAGCTCTGTGCGCCGCGTCTGCTGAATTTATCAATGGAAAAACAGAATCACAGCCTTAAACAACAAAAGAACATCAATTTTCTTCTACAGCGACAATCCATAGGCCATTCTCACGCACGAGGCTCGGTGTGCATCGCCCTCTCCATTCACTGGACCTGGATCCCGTAGTATTTTGGCGATGAAACAGGTATTAGAGTGAGACAGACAGGCAGCAGAAAAAGTTATCCAGATCCTCTGTGTTGTAGACTCCCAGGCAGCACAGGCAGCAGAGCAGAGTGACATTGTGCTGCAGTGACCTGAGCACAACCAATCTCTACTCCTGAGGAAAATGTGTCAATCACAGCAACAGTCACAAATAGGCCAGGATCTGCGATGACTGGACTTCGTAAATCCATCTCAGCAAGCTGGTCATGTTTTCTAAGTTTTTGTCAGATCCACACCCAGAGAATTTCATTATCGCACAGGAACATACAAGGAAGAAAATACACTGAAACTGCCTGGGTAAAAGTATTGATCCAATGTGTAATATTCTTGGAAACCTCATGTTGTGTGTGTGTGTTTTTTTTAAATGCATCTTTAATACATGGCTTATAATCATCTGGAAAAAAAAGCACAAAATTGTATCTTTTACATTACAGGCATGTGGAGTGATAAACCATACCAAACCAAATAAAACCAAACCAAACATTATTTATTCGGCCTATTTAATACAATCAAAATGTAATGCAATGTGCTTAGCAGTTTAACAAAACAGAACATCAGAAAAAAGTCAACAACAATTTGAATGATGGTGCATAAGCACAGTAATGATGGCTTAATACTCTTGGAAATGAACATCAGAAAAAAAAACATCAAAGAAACAGATTAACAACAAAGAATTTAAAAAGCAATAATGAAATGAGGGAAAAATTTAAAAAGCAGGGAAAATCTAGGCTAAATTAAAAGAAATAAAGTACTAATGCAACGAGGGAAAATGAAATAAACGACGACAAATGAAGACAGCCACTAACGCTCCGGCATAACGTTGTCAGAAAGGAATTTGTCGAGTATCAACCTGGAGTGCTTTGCTTGGAGTTAGTGAAGATAGGCTGATCATAACATAATTGCAGAAAAACATAACCCTTTGTTGTGCTTTAGCTCCCCTCCACGCCTGAACCCTGTAGGTGTAAATCTGTAGCATGAGCAGCTCTTTGCCTCGAGTGGTATAAATACACCTATACGTCCATTGTCTTCTTGGATGGATACAAGCATGAATCAGCTCTCCATTAGACTTTCACGAGGGACCGGAGAGACAACCCACAGCTTTTATCTCCTTTACATTACCTCTCTGGTCGCAAAGGTAGAAGGGTGCTTTGAAAACAATGATGTATGGCACATACCCACACACCTGCATTACCATAAAGAAGAGCCCTACAGTTACTTATCACAGGAGAGGAGCGGTTTCGAGCCCCAAGCCAGACAAAGACAGAAGCTCTGCGGTATTGTAAACACCTAGATTGAGAAGCTGCTTGAATGGAGCCCATCTGAGTATTGTTGTAAATTAGGTATTAATTCTGTGCAATGAGACTTGCATGGCAATTCGCGGTGACGGAGGCTGCAGCGAAATTAGCAAAATAATGAGATTTGGAGAAAGGGAGATGTGAGAGAGGGCATGCAAGGGAAGGGATACATGAAGGTGAAAACAGGATGAGAAAGAAAGAAAAAGAAAGAAAGAAAAGGAAAGAAACAGAAAGAAAGAAGGTGATGTCATTCGTTGAGGAGATGGGAAGATAGGTACGGAGATTTGAAGCGGCAAAGGCAGCGAGAGAAAGGGCAGATTGGGAGTCATAAAGTGCATTTATAAACATGTCACTATAGTAACCAACTGGTAATTTTGTTAGTGGGAGCCAGGAGGAGGAGGAGGGGACAAACTGGGCCACCATTTACCAGCATCACGAGAATCAGGCTTGTTATTATAGTGGGGAGGGAGGGAGAGAGGGACTGGCTCCGGGGTTGTTTTAACGAAAAGAAAAACAGAGGAAAGGCTCTGAATTGTAGATGTTCGCTTTGCTTCTTCTTCAAACATGAGGGGGAAAAAAAACAGGCCGTCTTCCCCTGGGCTCCATAATTCTGTGATTGGCCTGTAGTTTTATCCTGCTGGGGGAGTCATTCCATCCTTCCTTTTACTGCGAGCAGTTTCCAGGGCGCTCTACCCTTGCTGTGTAAAATCACAAGCACTTACAGCCCACCTTTACTACAGTAGGTGGGTGATAATGTTGGCAGAGTAAAGACAAAAAGGGCGAGATTGAACACAGAACATAGAGGTCATTTTTCCTGTATCTGTACGTGCTGCACATACTGTACAGATCTGCAGCACCTTCCTACCATGTGCAATTACTCTCTAGAAGTGTGATTGCACATAGCGATCAGGTGATGTGGTATGTATGTGTGTGTGTGCGTCTGTGTGTGTGTGTGCGCTTGTTTGTGTGTCCTCTGCTGCTGTTGTTCTTTCACCGTTGAGTCATGAGGGAGCCACAATTTTTTCTGATGTACTATAACAAACAGCCATTCCTTCTTATCTCTCTTTTTCTTCCTCCTTCCCTTGCCTCTATATCTTTCTTTCTGACATACACACACATACACACACCCACACATACACACACACCCACACACGGGAGACACTAATGACAGAGATCATACAATATACCATCAAGGAATGAGTGGGTGTGATCAGCCTAAACACTCGCACACCCACTGGTATATCTCAATAATGCGTCTGCATAAAATCTATATATGTCACACTTGACATGCGCACGGAGGGGTATTAAACCTGGAGTCTGTGAGATCCTGTTTTCATCAAGTAGTCAGCCAAGACTCTCAGAAGACAAGAGGAAATTTCTAATCTACATTCAAATTTATGACAGTTTCCATTAACGAAGAGGAGCATTTGAGCCAAGGGACGAGGCGCTGTTCCTGTGCTTTCCATCTGTCTTCGCAAAGCTGGGGTAAAGACAATCCGGGTAAAGCTCTGCCCCTCTTCCCTCCACCTCCAGCTCCTCCACTCCTTCGCTCCTCCGCTCCCTCTGTCTCTGCTGACAGGACTGCAGATAAGACGGCGGTGAACAACAACAGGACCGTGGTCTCTTGCAGCCCATGGTGTCACCCGAGACCAAGGGGGAGCCCTCCCAGGGACTAACCAGGGAGCAGATAAATAACTGTGCATGGTTGACTCCTAAGACACCGTGCAGACTGGAGAATTAATCACAGGCCGGGGCAGCCCCTCTTCCGCCCCTGCAGACCAGCTGAGGCCTGCTTACCCCAGCCGCTCCCTCGCCGCGCTGCTCCTGTGCACACAGCACACGCATCCATTCACAGAGATGCACAGGGACGCACAGAGGGACACACAACTGCACACGCAAACACGTGCAATGGCACAGGCGGAGACAAATCGAATGCACATAGAAGCATACACCCGGTGTTACACACACACGCACACACACACATGTGGTAACAGTAGGCGCAAGCGGCATTAGTCTCGCCGCACGACCGTCCTTGTGAGTGATGGCAGCAGCGCAGGGTCTCAGGTGAGAATTATCTCGCCACTTTACAAACTCCATGGAGCTGTAATGTGACACCGGCATGGCTAATAACATACAATCCTCTCCCCCTCCTCCCCCCCGTCCAGTGTTCCACATCTCTCTCTCTCACTTCCCCGCATTTGCTCGCTCACTCGTTTTATTGCCTTCCCTCCCTCTCTTCTTTCTTGCTTACTTTTGCTTTTGCGCCCTCCCTCACTTCCTGTTTTCCCTCGCTCTCTTTCTCTGTCTCCTCTGTGATTTATGTGATACATACAGCACAGGAAACATACTGTATTCCACGAGGACTCCTTTAGGCTATATGCAGAGGAGTGAATGCCAAATCCGTATCACACAGCATGCTTATAGATATACCGTGCTTAAGCTGAGCAGGGCGCAGCACACACACTGTCACAGAGAAATATATGGAGAACATACCTGCAACAAAATCCTAGACATTTGCGCTGTAAATGTCTTCGTAGCGAGTATACATCATGCACAGGAAGGTGAAACACAAAACATGAGGAATTTAATAATGTATTGTGTTAAATCAGAGGAGTGTGTGGTATAACAAACCCAAATACCATCACAGTGTATCAGTAATGCAGTCTCTCAAGACCTATGAAGACTGACACAATATTGGTTTGTGTTAAGGCCACCTACTGTATGTATTCATTTGTTATTTATCTTTGCATAAAAATACAATAACTCAGTGATTAATAGTACCGCTGCTTCTCAATATCTGGGCCGCTGTCTGAGAATCAGATTACATTATGCAAATTCGTAACGCTTTATCAGCAAGACAGTGTGTAAAGCAGTGGAGCTGAAAGTGGGAAACTCAGGCAAAGACAAGGAGGTGAAAGAGCTATTAGGGACAAAAACTAAATTTCATTGCCGTTGACAGAGAAATCTTGTCCATTTTAGCATTGATAAACAAGCGCAGGGGAGCGGCAGCTAGTAGGTGTGCGTCTCTTTGCTGAGCCCAGACCTGAGCGGTGCTACACTGAGACAATGCTGGGTCCCGTTCACTTGGCCCCTGTGCAGAGGCCCAGCTGCCAGGGTTTGCCTATCTGTCCAGGAGGGCCCAGTCCTATCACTGGTGCGTTTGGGCTAATCCAGCTAATCCTGCCTCTCCCTGTGGGCGCCTCATGTCTCTTGGCTCCCCTCCTTTGATCCGGAGCTGCAGAAAAAAGCCTCCCGTCTTGTCCACGGCTACAGGAGGGGGGCTCTTTTGCACTACTTCTGCCGCTACTCTCCACACACACATCCGAAGGGAGGCGGAGGAAGCTTGGCAGTGCAGCTTCCCTCTTTCTCGTTTCCAAAAATATCCCTTTTCCCTAATCCGGCTGGAGATGATGGGAACGGAGCAGGTTGTCTTCCAAGGTAGAATATTGGATTCTGCTAGTTGCCCGTTCCCATTCTGCAGGGATCGAGCTGATGAGTAATCGTGAGCTAAACAGAGAGGAAATTCCCCAATACTCAACAGCACTGACTGACAATGCACTACTGCACAGATAACGATTAACAATAAGGGCTGAAACAATAGCACTAATGCAGTGATACTATACAATTAACCGTACACCACCCACATGTTTTGACTGGCTTTTGTTTTTTGTTTTTTTTTTTCATCCACTGCAAAAAGCTAATTGTTGAAGACGAAATGCTGAGGCAACTGACTGCCGATTGGAGACAACCTTGACTCGACACAGAAAAATATGTTTTATGAATAAACTAACACCACGGAAATGTCATGTCAAATGCTGAAATAATTGCTTGTTTGTGTTACACTGTGCATATTTGGTTTCACCCGCTTTTTTCCAGATCAATGCTTACAAATATAGATCAGGCAGGCTAACATTTGCAGTCCATTTTGACAGATGAATATAATGAGGATTATTCCGTCATCATTCAAGGATCAAAGTGCAAAATTGAATTTGACGACAGTAAATATAATCAATGGCCATTCTGTTTTCAAATGGCATCATGTGGCATTTTCTTTGAGCATACATTATGGCTGTCATCATCTGATGTTGTTTTTGGTCCATGCATGTGTGCGAGTGTGTGTGAGTGACTGAGTGTGTGTGTGTGTGTGTGTGTGTATGCGTGGATGTATGTATGTGCATGTGGGTGTGTTTACGCTTGCGGATGCATGTAGATGTATGTGCATGTATTTGTGTGTGTTTGTGCGTGCATAGGTACCTTTGCCTGTTTGTTTGTGTGCATGTGTGTTTCTATACGTGTGTAAGGGACCCTGGGTTTTGCATGAGATGTCATTCAAATAGCGCACTGTGAGTGCTGTGAGGCTGCGATAAGCGTAAAGATCTGATTTCACTTCTCAGTATGCCTACCGCTTTGGCTAATTTTCATAATTAATTAAAAAGCCAGTAAACATTACATCACGCGGCTGATAAGCTCCCCTGTTGTTCTCCTTGTTCCCCATTAACTATGAATTATCAGAGCACAATGCGTTTTCCTCTGTACTTCCCCATAAAACGTCAATGGAGTGATCCTTTGGAGTTGATGTTTGACCTTACAGTCAACTGTTCGCTCGCTGCCCCTGTCATCCTGCCAATCAATGTGATGCGACTGGTGTGGCTTTAAAAAAAAAAAAAAAAGAGAAAAGAAAAACTGTCTGGCAACAATAAGAAATACTCTCCAGCCACATTATGCAAATAGACCCGTTTAGTTTGACATCACCAACATAATGTTCCTGAACATGATCTTGTGAGGCCTTAAAACTTGATATTCCCTCAAGATTGAAAAAAATATATCTATATTCATGAATCATGTTGTGTTCTCGGCTGCTTTCACATCTTTTCAGTAATGAGCAGGAGGAGGAGGCTCCCGCCCAGCTACACCCTGTACGTTTATTGCAGTCTGCAGATGGAGGGAGGAGGAGGAGTTGATTTTTTTTTTAAGTTATTTTGATTTTAATTAACCTTCTTTTATCCAAATTACTCCCACTGTGATGAAGGATCTCATTTACGGGCCAAGACAGCAGCGCGATCTTCATTAAGTTACTGACAAACCAATAAAAATATAGATGAAACTATTCGGAATAAATGACAAACAATATAAGAAATGCGGGGAGGAAGAGCGAGCGGGACAGAGGGAGAAGGACAGGGAAAGAGAGATTTGAGAGGGAGAGGGAGAGGAGGAGAACAGCCTCAGAATGATGTGCTAGCAGCTGCCTGCTGTGAACAGGCCCTCTCAGCATCCAGGTCCTCATTGGTTTGGATGACTCTGAGTGGCGCCCCGGGCCCTTCACTCTTCTCCTCCTCCATCCTCCATCTCCGTCTTCTCCCTATTAGTCTTTCACTCTGATTCCCTCTCTTTTCTGCTCCTTCCTTCCACTTGTCTCTCTTCTCTTTCACTGTTCTCTCCAGCTTCCTCTTCTGGGTCTTTTCTCTTCTTCTTCGCACAACACTCGTGCAA
>OMLB01033891.1:6861-50951 GCA_900302555.1 Myripristis jacobus
GCCAGTGGTGACGACGATTTTTTCAGATTCCACTATTCTCTCCTATTGGACGGCCGAGTTACAAAAAATTTCAACTTGGGTGCGGCGTGCACGTGCACTATGTTAAAGCCCCGACTCCTCTGATCCTGAGATGCGCCCCCCAACACGTCATGTGACTCGGCAGCGCAAGTGACAAACGTGTCTTTGTTTGATTCTTTCTTTATTTGGTTATTTTATGTTATTTTCAAGACAGAACACAAAGGGAGGGCGCCAGTGGGCAATGGGAAATGATTATTATCGCTATGACTATTATTTATTTATTTATTTTCCCTGAGGGTGACTGGCGCTTGCGGCGCCCCTCCAGCAGATGGCGCCCTAGGCGACCGCCTAAACCGCCTATGCCAAGAGCCGGCCCTGTCCATAGCGCTCAGATTTCCTCTCATATGCCTCTTCACACCCCTCTTCCCATGGCACAGTAAGCTCCACAAGGATGATCTTTTTTCCTTCAGTGGAGAACAGGACTGTGTCTGGGCATAAGGTTGTGTGGACGACATCCGGGAACTGGAGCCTTCTCTTAAGGTCTATACCCTTAGCTCCCATGCTTGGGCTGACTGCAGGAGACTTGCCCTGGTTTTGCTCCCTCCTTGACAAATGTGATGACAGGTGGCGACTTGCCCGTGAGTTGGCGTTTCCAGGTTCTTGCCTGCTCTAGGATGTTGCCGAGCACGGCTAGCACCTTGTCGTGGCGCCACCTGTATCTGCCTTGGGATAGAGCGATGTTGCATCCTGATAGGATGTGTGCCATGGTCCCGTTTTTCCCGCAGAGCTTGCACATTGGGTTGTCTCTCATACCCCATCTGTGCAGGTTCACAGGGGTTGGTAGGGTGTCATAGACGGCCCTCAGCAAGAAGGAGATCCGGAATGGCTCGAGCCTCCATAGGTCTGCCCATGTCAGCTTCCTCTTCGGGAGGTCCCACCTTGTCCAGGCTCCCTGGGATCCTAGCTCCACTGCTCTCGCCTTCCTCCGCTCTTCTTCTAGGTTCCTTATTTCTGCCTGGACCATGGTTCTCCTCTCCCTTGGGTTGGCTTTTCCCCACTTTTGGAAGTGGGTCATCCCCAGACCTTGCCTGCCTGTGCAGGATGCTCCGATGATGTCTCTGAGCTTGAGATTTCCTTCTGCTTGGGCCAGTGCTGTAGAAGCCTCCCACTTCCGTCCTGATCTGGTTTGTACCCCCGCTTCCCGGACCTTGTTGTCTCTTGAGTCCCTAAAGGTCATGGTGACCCTGCACTTTGCCACCCTGAATTCCTCAATGAGGGATGACAGAGGTAGTTGTAGTTGCCCAGATCTGGGTACCTACAACTACAACAGATCAAAGTAAATTAACATATTTGATCACCCATGAGCTAATGTTAGACAACAGCTTAATAATGTTAGCTTTCAGTCACTTCCTACATACCATTACTGTTTGAAAACGTTACATGACATGATAGGTAAAATGTAAATTACTATGAAATATGAACAAACATTTTGAACACATTTTTTAAGTCCACTCGCTAAAGCTTGAGCATTAAGTTACTGAGTTAATCAGAACATTTCTGAGGTCAATTTATAAGACAGAAAGACTGTAGCATTACACTGCAAGCTTGATTACATCCAGTGTGTTTTATTTCCAGGCTTTAGCTGGTGGAGCTGGTGTTCCTTGATATTTCATAATTAATTAATGCCTTTCATATCGTATCATGTAACACTATTAAATGGTAACATTACCTCATAGTAGTTGTCTAACAGTAGCTAATAGGTGATCAAATATGTTGCTTTACCTTGAAATATGCCCCACTGTCTTTCTGGATTTTTACTATCCATTGTTTTCTCAGTTGATGATCAACCTGGAAGCGGTGAAACAATAACATTTGGTCAGATTCCCTAGGTTTATAACAGATACAACCTGGAGCAACAGCGCAACTTAATTACAGCGTTTGAGCTTCCCACCCTGAGGGCGGGGCCACAGGAAAATGACTGTCGTGTGAATGTGGTCTATAGAGCATCACATATAAAACTGTGTTTAGTGCTGCATTCTTTTTTTCTTTTTTTTTTGTCTCACAGCAGTCAGTAGTGTGGTTCAGCTTTCTTTCTCTATAGGCTTTGTGCCCATGTAGTGATTAAAGCCTGTGGTAGGACTGATATGATTGTTAACTCCCAATCTAGCTCACTGTACACACAGGTAAATATCTGCAATAAACAGGACGGGAGGCCGAAGGCTCAAAATATGAGATTTTATCACAACACTTGCACAATAATCAAAATATCCAAAAAGAGAGGGCCTTTGGGTGCATCTGGTGCTACACAGTAGCAATATGAGACGTGTGCACTAAGCAAGGCACTGAGACAACCACTTGATGTAAGTAGCACTGACACACAGGAAAGAAGTACAAGCAACAGGATACTTAAGGACCCGACACACAGAGGAGAAAAAAATTAAATTCACTGGGGCAAACTACCACCACACACAGTCAAAATCACAAATTGTACACAACTGCACACAGGGAATAATAAGTGATCAACACCGCAACCAATTATACACAATAAGCAGATAAAAGGAGGGTCCTTAAATTGATGTGGAGCCTGTATCTCCAAGTTAGTTGAGCTACAGCTCAATGATTGCACAGTGCCTGTCAAAAATATTGCACAATGCCCAATTTAAATAATTACCAACAAGAAAAATGAGAGAAAACAAATATAATAAAATGAGAAGTAAAATGGAATTAAATGAAAGGCCCGTTAGTCTAGCTAAATTCTTACATGGGAAAAAACAGTGACAGACGATGTTGTACATAAAGACAGTCATAAAAACAAACAGCGTTACATTCTGGCATTTTTAAAAACAATGTCTTCCATAAATTTATAAACACCAAACTGCCTGTACCTTTAGCTCATTTAAATTACACCCAGACAAGAGGGAACTACCTGCCATTGTCCTTATTTAATCTTCCCTGACTCCCCAAGGTCCTAAAGGCATCCCCATTACACTCATAATGACAATATAAAACACCCACTGGGATATTATAGGTACATTATCCCCTGCTGTGGTAGAAGTGAAGGTTGTGGTGCACAATGTCATTAACATGAGTAACCCAGGAAACGACCATGGCCATCGAGAGCTAATCACATTTCTGTGCCTCCCCTGGAAAACAAGTTCTTTGCACAAGCTCTCCACATCTCTACAACATTTATTTGAAAGAGCACAAGAGTAAAGGTTGCTTGGAGGATAAATGATGCTTGCAGCGGGGCAGGTAGGGTAGATGCTGGGGGTCAGTGGTGTCCTCTTAAAGGTTCACTGTGCAAAACTGTCAAGGATCGAGTGAAGGGAGGGCTCTTTAGACTGAAGTGACAGACAATGTGAAATAATCACATAATCTAGTTACTTGTTTATTCCATGTGTTTTGCCAGTTGAGCCTAAAGAGTCACTTCTTTGTGCAAGGTATTGCCTTAGCTCCTTACAGTTATTGCAGTAATGATTTTGGTTTTTAGTCATGCATGTGAAAATGTGAGTGCAGCTCCTCAATACTCAACGTGGTGGCCTCAGATTATCCTTTTTACCTTGGCAAGCCCAAAGGCAGAAGAGGCACATAGGCTAATTTTCTCCAGAAAGATAGTTTAAGTGCCCTCGAGTCTCCATTGGACATCACAATTTTCAACTGTGAAGAAAATTGGGCATCTTGCTAATCTCGTACCTTTCCAAAGAGACTGTGGTGGAAGGCAGGTGTAAAGCCTTGTGTGGACTCTAAATTACTTAAGAAGTGGATCCATTATAAGATCTATAAGTCAATGCAACCACAGCTCAGCCTTTGACAAACACAAATTGGCAAGCCATTTGGCGGCCCTTTTTCCCTCATTACATATGTATTTATTTCAGCAGCTTCTCTTTTCATGCTGTCTGCTCCTGTCAGAAGCTGTGCATTGGTGTGCATCAATAACAGAGACATTTCTGACTTGGCGCTGATAGCAACACAGCAGCACGGGGAGAAAGATGGAGAGAAACAGGGAGAGAGAGAGATGGACAGAAAGAGAGTGGCAGAGAGCCACAATGAAATGAGACAAAACAAACTGAGAGAGGGAGACAGAGAGAGAGAGAGCCAGACTTGGACAGACGGACAGAGACATCAAAACAGACAGAGGGACACAGAGAAAGAGCAGTAAAAATATTTTAAAGGATTTCTCAAAATTACAAAGTGCTGTTGAGAAAACAAATCCAACACTAGACCTGCAAGCAGGCATTAACGGGGTCTAAGCCTCCCACCCGAGTCGGAACCGTCGTTCCACGGAACCCACGGAACCCACATGAATCGGGCCCACAGGCTGCGCGTTCGAGGCAAGTCTCAGGTCCAGAGCAGCAATGAGGGAGGCTTGACCAGTGGGGATAACGGCGTCAAGGGGAGACGACGTGTTATGAAGTTGTTATCACACTCCATGCCAAAATAGGTCATTGTATATAGGGACGTATAGACTAAAATGTAGCCTCACTTTGAAACAAAATTCATCAGTTCAATTCAATTTTATTTGTATAGCGTCAAATCATAACAAACTTTACAGAAACCCAATACTGGATACTGGAGTCATCCCTTTTCCCGACAACCTAGCATGATAGCAGCAGATTCTATTGGTTGTCTAGTTTCACTATGTCTTTTCTATGGCTTCAAACTTGAGCCCGCTACAGCTTGTGAAAGACAATATGTTGGCCGGGGCCACCAACAGCCACATGCAGCATAAGAGTTAAAAATAATAAAGTTTTCCTTGTGGAAAAAGCACTATTGAGTGGTCAGTTTGCACCACAGTTGGCGCACAGTCTCAAGAAGATATGGAAATCGATTGACCACTCTGGCTTGGATCCCTAAATACTGAAAATAGTTGCTAGACTTTAAGCTGTAGCAGGCAGCTACTTCAAGTCACTCGCTCTGCTGGTTGTTCTGCCAATGCCAAATATTTCAAAAGACCCCGCTGTACATGTAGAGCCAGCGGGTTCAGAAATACAATACCTAGAAGTAAGAGAGTATACCTACATGTGGGGGTGTGGGACTCTAATCCCATGATTGGCTAATAATTCATTTCAAGTTTAATTCCTCAGCTCAGTAATCACAGAATGTTTACATTATGCTATTTGGCATGTTCAGTTTAAAACACAACATTTTCTTGCCAAGATCCACAGTAAGTAAACAGTTACGGCCAGTACGGTCCATTTGAACACAGATAGATGCGACACACCAACAGATTAATTAGGCCTACTCATGAACATCCTTATTAGTGGCTGTACAATGTAAACAAGCACAGGCTGCTTTGACTATCTCTTGTCACAGCCACCCTGATTAAGTAACTTGCACCAGCTTGGAGCTACATGCTTGTTAATAGTTACAGTGGCAAGGTGTGCACCTTAAGATCAAATGTTTTTCAATGCACAGAGGCAACTGTAAAACTAAACTTTAAAACTACTGTGAGCAAGTAAATCAGAAAACCAAGAAAACCAAATGCGTTGCTTGGTTGCTTTATCCTTTTTTCCATTTTAAACAGCGGAGCAAAAAGCTAAGCAACCATTTTTCTGAAGTGAGACAGTAAAACAGAAAAGTGACTCCGCTGCTGTAATGCTTTTTCTTTTCTTTCCTTTCAGCATGGTCAGATGAACACTGTATCACCTGAAATGCTACTTTGTTGGCAAACTCATCTAACAAAGGCTACCGCAGAATAATGTTTATATGAAACATTCAAGAGCAAAAATGTAATTTAGCAAGACCTAGACCTGTCTAGCATCACAGTAATGACAGTAACCAGGAACAGCTCATTGTTAGCGAGTTTTCACAACTTTTGAGGGAAAAAAAAACAAACAAAAAAACATTTGGTGCAAGAATTTGGTCACAATAGACCAAAACTTTTTCTTAAGGGGTGATGTTAGAAGATGTTATATTAAAGGTGGGAGGTATCAGAAATGATTTGTCCTGCTTTACAATAAGAGTACAACAATTAACGTTAGTTAATGCCGTAATAAACATTAAGTAACAGGTAATTAACATTTAGTAACAGTTAACTAACTGTTATAATGTGTCTAAGAATCATTTACTAATGCTGTTCATGCTAAGGTATTCATTTATATGTTATTTAAGGGTTATTGTAGATATTAAAATTAGTAAATGCCATAATAATCAGTAACTAACAATTAATTAACCATTATGGCATTAACTAACGTTAACTAACGTTAAATGTTGTACCGTTATTGTAAAGTGTTACCATATGTTTTAGGAAAAGTTGTTTTTTTCTGGAAAATAATAATATAAGCAGCTCAGTAAGTAGGCTGGCACAGCTAGTAATAAGCCTACTTGCCTCTAGTAACTGTAAGCTGGTGAAGAAGTAACATACTGAACACTGTGCAATAAAAAATAATCAAAAGATGTAGGGAATCCACACTAGTGAATATATCTGAATTCTTTTATAGGTTGCCGTTTATGTACCTGGCCAGACTATATTTAATGGTGATATTTGCATGTAAAATGTCTTGTCAAAGGTAGTCTAAAGTAGGATTGATTCCCTATTATCTAATATCTGTTTGTGTGTTGTGCTATCAAATGCATTAACTCAACATAATTTGTTTTATTTTAACTTGGTGGCTATAATTTACATTACACTGTTTAATAAAAAAAAAAAAGGGTTGCACTTAAACAATGGAGTTCTCAGTGGAGTGTTAAACAAAAAAATCCAATAAACATATTAATACAAGTCAAGTTTTACAAGTCAAGAGGGACAAAATAAGTCCATATGAAATAAATATTTCACATGTTTACTATAGCCCAAATCATAGTAGAAAAATACTTCCATGCTGTGACACAGAGCTTGTATCAGAGTCTGGTCCATTAACTGTTTTCCTGGTGCAAGAACGAGAACTTCTCTGGGAGTGTGCTGCTCCAAAATGAATGAGGTAGATACAGACAGGAAAACAACATGACTTTGAGTTGTAAGGTCAAGCTGAATTGGACCAACAAAAATAACTACATGGGTAAGAATATGAATTATCACTTCAAACAATTCAAATTTTAACCATTACCACCACAGCAGAGATATATTTGCAAATAGTTGGTACCTGCATTTGGAAATACCTCCTTCCTTACTTTTCAGTTGATTTAACTTTCATGCGACCATGTTAAAAGGGAAAAAAAAAGGATAAAGCTGATTTTCAGGGGTACAATAGAGAGAGAAAAAAAAGATTTCATAGCTTTGTGTTTCAATAAAAAGGCAAAGAGGAAAAACCAATCAAGCAGTGAATTTGCTTTTCTGTTCATCTGAGGCACAGTAGAAAAATGATTTAATAGGTTTTTGTTTTATTCTCGTTAAATAGAAAAAATGACTGATTCCAGGGCACATGCATTAGTGGCACTTAGGCCCTACCCACAAATTAGATCTGAAGCCTTTAAAAAACCTCAGTCACAGTTTATCATCAACATGATAAAGTAATTTATTAATACAAAATAAAATCTCAATAATTACAGTTAATTCTGCATATGTAGCAACAGCAAATTGCCTAGCTACAGTAGACCTGTCCTCTGTGGTTAGGCAACATGTCCCAATGTAGCGTGTAATGTAGAAAACCAAAGAGAGCATCCAACCTCTCTAGCAGAACACAAGCCAGCTCTGCAGTAGTACTCAGCTGTTTCCTCTCCTTCAGATAGTGCCAGTATGGAAAAGCCTCTTGTTTTTGAACGAGCGATTTCTGGCACATTTTTAGAGTTTCAGTGCACCTTCTTATCTGCTGCTGCTCTTGCTCTTATGACTTCCCTGTGCTGTGGCCAGCAACCTCACCTTGACGGCCACAAAAAAAAAAATGAAAAAAGATGATATATGGGGTCAAAATCTGACACAGACTGTTAACATGAAATATTGCTGGCCGATTTTGTGATGTGGAAAAACATGCATATTGCAGCTTAATGATATTAAGTGCAAATAGGCCGATGCAGACTGTATTTTCCACACTAACTTTGGAAAATAGGGGCAGAGCTGTGATTCTGCAGCAGAAGACCATCAAAGCCTCCTGCAATTCAGCATAGCTGTGTTTCTATTGCTGCAGTATCACCTTTGCCCGACTCATACACTCAACGTTTGGGCCAGCTGGCTAGTCTGCTTGCTTTGTAAAGATCAGTGTATTTTTAAAAAAGAAAAAAAAAAGTGTTGTAAAAACTGCCTGTCCCAACCTGCCACAGTGAGGTGTATGAAGCCTGCAGGGCTTATATTCATATTCAGTACTTTATTGTCCCTAATGGGAAACTTGGCTCACAACCAAGGAGGCAACAGAATGCATATAGTCACAATAAAACAGATAAAATACAGAAACATGCATGACACTCAAAAACAAAAAAGTGTCTAGAGTAGTAGATTTTTGGGTGATCACAGGGAGGAGAGTCTCTTCTCTTACAGGTAATCAAGTTAACAATATGAAAAGCATTTTACATTTAATTTGTGCCTGCAGGTAGGATTTTAGAAGCTGTCGAGTCGGGGTTTGAGAGGTCATCGATGGTGGTGGCTAATGTTCACGAGGAAAGGCAAAATCATCACCAAAATTAATGAACCACAGCAGGCCTCTTCATTTCACTTTTTAGGTGCAAGATTGATGCTCTTATCCAAAAAAACAACTTACACTGAGGGAACAGGCACGACTTCAATGTTTTGGTCAAGGACGCTTTGACAGGATGTGCAGTTGTTGTGGGGACTGAGCCTATGACCTTGTTTATGGGATGGCCTCTCTAACTGCAATGCCACCCTGCCATCCCATAAATTAGTGCAAAATAATGTTCCTCTAAGCCACGCTTAAATAAACCAGTACTCTGCTTTCAAGGGCCTTATGATAAAATCTTGGCTGCAGCAAGGGCAGGATATATATACTAACACATAATAAAAAATAATCTATGAAAATGTATTATAACTAATGACTAAGAAATGTTCATTTAAATGCCTGTACTAATATAAATAAATGTTTCTTGATTGCCAACACTAAAATGTGAGGGGCTGGTGCTGAAAATTGTGTATCATGGTCTATGGCTATAAGAAGTTGATTTTAGCTTAACTATACCACAGCACAAATTTACAGTGTGCTGATGATAACACACAGTATCCTGAGTTAAAGTGCTTTATGATGATACTGAATGCAGAGTAGCATGAATATATGGTTTTAAACAATAAATTACCCAACTAAAAGCCAGACTGAATTAAGCAAAAAACACTACTCTCTCCCTCCTTGTCCAACATTGTATTTCACTGCTGTCCAGCCAAAACCTTGTAATTCTGGAATAGCAACGTTTCAGTAACTGAGGAAGTCTTGTCTCTTGGTTGGTGTCTGTACATTTTTTCAGTTTATATAATTAGTTTTGTAAAAGTTTCATAACCCCAAGGAACTTTCTGAACATATAAAAGAGCATGCAAATGCTCAAATTAATAAGATCACCAAAATTGGAGATACAAGGATTTCACTGGACAGTAACGATTTGCAGTGTAGGCATGAAGCATAGGGAAGAAATTAGCAGTTTTTGGCTTGAACCTGAAAACATGAGGTGAACTCTGTGATGGTGAGGCTGATTGATTTACTTTATTGCACTTGTGCTGTTTTAAGAGTTTCAGGATGAAAGACCAGCTAGCTAGAAAGACCATCACAGTGTAAAAATGTATAGAGATGCATTTTTATGCAGCTGCAAACCAAGTTTCCCCCTTTGGGATAGTAAAGAGTTGAACTGTTATCTGCTGGTTTTGACTCAGCCGCTGCGAGCAATGTGGCACCAGCTCTTTCTGGAACTGTGAAAATCACTGTGTGGCTTCTTTGTCACCTCACTACCACCAGTCAGTGAGTGAGGAATTTCATTTGGTAAGTTGTGTCCCACCGTAGTTTCTGGCTGAACTGCTGTATAATTTCTATAATGAATGAATAACCACTGTTCTGCACTGTCTGTTTTGTTGTTTTGTGCACTGTTAGACCTCCTGATGTGCAAGAAAAAAAAAATCCCCCCAAAGGCCACAGAAGATCTATTCTGCTCTGTTCTTGGACTATATAATACTCATATTTTGTTCACACAGCTGAAAAGATGTATACCAACTTTTATTGCTACACCAGCTAAATGAAATGCTTGATTTGCATTCATTGTAATTCATAGACATTTGCAATTGTTAAATGGTTGTGGTGGCTGCAGAAATCTTGTAGAAAACATGTTTGAAGCTTCCGTCGTATTTCTGCCTTATTCCTACTGCTCAGCCACGGTCTTGTGTGTGTTTCTGAATGATGCCATTCCTTTACTTTCATTCCCGTACAACTCCTTGAGAACGTTGTGTCTTACAGCCACATATCACAGAGAAGCTTTTCTCTAAGTAATCACTTGTAAGACAAATGGCTGGCATTGAGACATCTTACATCCCTATCTAATTAATGGCTCCCTTCTTTCCTCCCCCCTGTAATAATTCAAGATGAGGGACAATAAATAAATGGCCCTGCCGTGGCGTAGCTTTTGGTCTGGAGGCGGAGGAAGGATTCAATTAAAGGTACGGCTTTGAGCCAATGTTTACCAAAATTTCTCTCGTCTACTTCATTTCGTGATTGAGACGTTTGCAGTGACAGAACGGCCTTGTAGTAGTACAGCACCAAAAAAAGAACTGTGTTTTATTAATGTAAATTAAGAGAACATCTTTCGTTGTGGTTCATTTGCTACAACTGATGATTCACTGGAAAAAAGAAAGTGAGACAGGAAACCCCAAGAGGCTGATAAAAAACATTTTGCCTCAATATCAAAAAATAACTAAAAACATGAGGAAAACAAAAAGATAAAGGTGGACTGGACCACAGAAACAGAAACAAATGACATCAAAAGTTGCGGGGGAGAATAATACAAAAACACAACAAGATATATATAGAATTAGAGAAATGAAATAAATTACACTTGTGTTTGTGCGTGTGTGTGTGTGTGTGTGTGAGAGAGAGAGAGAGAGAGAGGGAGAGCAGTGAAATATGATCTAACCTGCAACACTTTATGGCCTTTATTCATGTAAAGGGGAAGCAGTAATAATAAGGCAGTGCTTCATTACTCAGCTGCCTCTCATTCAGAACTACTGCAATATTGTCACATTTCAGGAAAACACTTTGACGAAATTATTACATGCTTACACACGTTAGTAGATGGACCAGAGCCAGCTGCAGACATTGATCAGCAGGGGGGGACAGAGTTTTCATGGAAAATGATGTAAAATGTCCACATTTACAAAGAAAAGTTATGCTGTGGCAGAGCCCAGACTGTGTTATTTCAGTGCTTTACTTTGCTGAATCAGTTAACAGCACTTTATGTTTAACTGTGGGTCAAATGGGTCTATCCTGTCCAATTGCGACATGAAAATATCTTACAGCTTAATTCAAAGCATTTAAGACATCAGTCCAAAACACACAAGTGCCCACTGCACCATAGCAGGGCTTACAGGCCTGTCTCACATCACACTGCAAACCATCCTGGACGGAGGCTCACCTACGGCGGGCGAGCGAGCCTGGACCCACAATGCCTGTCCATGGCGTCAACTGTGGCTAGATACAAAACACTGTACGGTGTTACTGAAATATGTGCTTCAGCCTGATGAACAGAGAATGGGAATTGTTTGAGAGAAAAGAAATCCCATCAATATGACTCATATTTTGCATTAGCTCCCCAGCTGATGAGGAATGTTGCCCGCTTTTCTTTCTGGGCTTTCTCAACCTCACCTCTCACCTTCTCAGAAGCCACAGCCAATTAGAACAGAAAACACAGTTAATATTTCATATCTTGGCTATTGAGAGGAATCTTAAGCATGCAGATGCCTGAGAATGTGCTGCCCTGGATTTCTTCATAGCCACGTGCCACCGTTCGCAGATGACAATCACGGGGGGGGACCATCGGCTTCAAATACATATGAGAAGTTTGTGTGGTGTTTTATGTCGCAGAGGCAAAACAATATCACCGCATCAGCTCCAAAAATTAGTTTGAAATAAGCTTGTAAGCAGAGGGTTTCTAGTTTGAATTCTGACATGCAAAATGAAGAAGGGTTAGGGTTAGGGTTAGCCACTGCGCTCGCTTCTTTGCTAGCCCATGATAAACCTTTCCATCAAGTTTCATGTAGATCCATCCAGTACTTCTTGACATATCCCACTGATGGAAGGATGGACAGACGGACAGATAGAGAAGGGCGATCATATAACCTCCTGTCAGAGGCCTCATCTCCTTTGACAAAAGCTGAAAGATATATTGTAAGAAAGAATAGCATGTTAGAAATATTCCCCACCCCAGAAACCAATCAGTCTGCACTCCGAACAGCATGGAGAACACCTATCATCTCCTCATATCATATTCCATTACAGCTACAGTATTCCCACACTGACGATAAGACACAAATCACAGCCGACCATCTGTTTGTCATCGTACCCCGAGGCTGATGGCATGTCCTCCTGTTAAAAGCCACCTTCTCTAAGCAAATATTTCCAATAGTAAAATGTTTATGAATCCTGTGGAGGACATCCAGAATAGTGCAGTTCCTCCGTCCTGTCCTGTCTGTGTCAGTCAGTCTGGTGATTTGTCCTGTCCTGGCTGAATGCACCATCCATTATACTGGGATGTGGCATTGATTCTGCCTGCTTGGCCCACAGACTGAAGTGGAGAGCAGAGCACTGAGCCGTGGAGCCTCCTGTGGCTGTACAGGAGCTTGATGAAACTGAAAACAGTGACATTTCAGACTGTAATCACTTGCACCCTTGAAATGATGAGCCAGGAACTTTGAATATAATTTCCTCCCCAAAATGAAAAGCAATTTAAAACAGTATTTGAAATAAAATTCCTCATAGCATGCACCGGTTTCCCTGCTGTTTCACTTTTTCTCCCTACTTTTCCACACAGAGGCGTTGCATTTGATGTCTTATCTATCATGTCTTCTGTCACTGTGGGAGGCCATTAGAGTATTAGCTGTGTGCAATTATTGATTAAATATTAGAGCTGTCAAACGATTAACCAAATATTTCAATAGTTCATTCTGATTAATCACATTTTAATTGCACATTTAATATGCCATGTTCTGCAATTAAACACAGTTTTTAAGTATAACAATTCTTGGTATTGTAGTTCTCAAGATCAGTCTCAAGGCCACTTTTTGAAGGTCTTGGTCTCATCTCGGAATCGACCACATTTTTACTTGGTCTTGTCCCAGTCTCCAATAGGACTCAAGCTTTTATTTCAAGATAAGTCAAGACCACAACTGCGGGGATATCACTAAATTCCCTGTGCATTGTCTGATTTATTGGATAACACCTTTACTGTGACTGAATGTAAAAAATGCAGCCAATAACTCTATTTTAAAATTTTTGCCACTGTTATTGGCTGTCACCCCTTCTCACCCTGTTAGCTAGAGGGTAAAACATGGAAAAGGATTGTTGAATAAAGATGGTTGAGCTGATTTCAGCACCTTAATGCTTCTTTGTATTTGTTTGCTCATAGAAAACAAAGGGAAGTTAAATTCACCTCTGTGGTGCCTATTGATTATTTCATCAAGATATTTCTCTTGGTACACTTATACATACACATATATATGGCAATAAAAGAGGTGAATTGTGCATGCAGGAATCATCATTTGTTTTCTGTGGGTGTTTTTGTAAGAATGTGGAAAATTCATATCAGTTTGATTAGTGCTTTTGGTTTGCATGTTCCACATTTTATGTCTCGATACACGTGTTAAATGTGTTAAATGGGAAAAGCAACAGCCTCATCGCATTCTTATCGATGCACCCATGGTGATGTTAATGTTCCTCTGAACCGCTCCACCTGCTAAACTACATGTGCCATCCATTATGCTGTGATGTGGCATTGATTCATGGGAGCTAAAACATTTATTCAAATGCCAAAGTCCCAAAGTGTTAAAAATGAAGTAAATTGTACTGTTCACTTATCTTCCACAAACACCAGGCATAGGCTAGCTTAGCCTGGTCCTGAAGCCTCAAAGTTAGTATGTCCTCTGGGGAGGCAGCCTACAGTCCAGTGTCTCCCCAAGACCAAATTTTGTAAGAGCTTTTCAATTTGAACTGTAGTAAATAGTTTTCTTTTGGCTTGGCAAACACACGTGCCAAATGATAAACTAGATGAAATCATAACTTACCTGTTGTGTGGCCAGTCACCTTCCTAAATACAGTTCAAGGGTTGTCACAGCAGGATATTTGAAATACTTTACTTAAATTCTCCTTGATGCATGGCAAATATTGTCAATTTGCCAACAAGTCATCTGGGAGTATTTTAAAGTGAAAAAACAAAACACTCAGTATCACAGTGGTGGCTGGTTTCTCCAGTTTTCATGATCTGAATCGGTCACAGTCTGAAAGTTTCCGCAGCCAACAGTCTGCAGAAACCAAAGATACTGGATAGCTAAAGGCAGATGGTTCATTCTCACTGGCACCATTGTTTAGAAAAATACAACAGAATACACTTCCTGTCTCCTAAATGGGACAGTGAATACATTTATGCTGATGGCTCTGTACTAGTGAGTGGCTCTTTTCACTTTAACAGACTCCCAGATGGTCTGGGGGGGCACTGTTGGTCCTTTGCTCATCTTTGCTTGGCAGAGACAGTGGCTGAGGTGTTAAAGGAGAACAGTGAAGACAGAAGACCAGCTAAGACAAGTGTCAAAGTGTCCACATGCATTCATGATTTGAGCAGGACTATTGTAAGCTGGAAACAGTGTAACCATCCTAGCAGATCGAAGCATTTTTGTCCTCCCAGCACTGAAGAAAATGAGAGATCCAGGTGCCCGGAAAAGATAATTGTGGTTTAAGAGTAGATCGATTCAGTAAGATAAAAGTACAATGAAGTAGATTTTGTCTCCAAATTTAGGTTACTGTGACCCAGTAAACTGTCTTGTGCAGCCCTTACCCCCTAAAGGAGATAACGTTTAGGGCAGTGTTAATGTAATGGTGTGTATATAAAGTGACAGATCTGCCAACACTGCTCAACTGGATTTACCTTAATTGACTGACAACAAAAGAGCACTGTCTGCAGCACACTTGCAATCCTGTCCCATGGCCAGTTTAACATATTGATTTACTGGAATTTATTTTAATGTTTTGCATGAAATTGCCCATAGACTTCATGGGCTTTTAACAGCATACTGCACGCATATGCACACACACAAATGTAGCAAAGCCAAATCAGAGGAATAGTAGCAAAGACCAAAACAGCATAATTACACTCAGACCCTCATTTACAGACCAAGTCCCTCTGAACAATTTTATGTTGATTACCCGTTTATATTTACAGCTGTTTATGCATTATTCAAATATGTAATAATGCATAAATGGTTACGGCTGGCTAAAAATATGCAGTAAATGCTTGGTTGCATTTTTTTCCACAGCTGTTTATCTGTTGTTTGAAGATGTAATACTGTATGTACCACTCAGTTGGATTAAATCTGTGATATCCAGAGAATTAAGAGATGTAGTTACCACTGCACTGCCTGCTCTATTTTCTTTTCTGTGTAGATACAATAATCAGTTCTTCACTTTGCTTCTGGCTGTCACTGACACAAGTTGACCGCTTGGCTCTGCTGAATCTGGAATTAGGAACATCTGGACCTGATCTCATACAGGTAGTTGGACTGATCCTAAGCCCCATCCCCCAATTTAAAAAAAAAAAAAAGTACAAGCAATACATCTTTCTCCACAGACATGAATCAAGTTTCTCTAGATGTTGATTTGTTTTCAGAGGTTTGCGCAGCTGCCTTTAAATAAACTCCTTGGTGAAACAGGGTCCCTGCAGAGACACTGAACACCAAAACCAACACAGAAGTGAGTCACACGCCTCCTCTGGATACACCTGTGTATCCCACCACACAGCCACTTGAATATTAATTAAGATTAACATGCATATCTGTATTGGTGCTTTTTTGACCAAAACAACGGTTAACATTACAGTTGGACACTGTCAACTTAACGTGACTTGGGACTCAGGATCAGTAATAGACCCAGTGGCCACTTACTGAGGTACACCTGCACAATCCAATACAAGTGTTCTGCCATAAAGATTACTTTTCTGATGCCTATAATGCTCAGGTTTTCTTTTTGTCACAGTAACAGAGGTGTTCATTCAATTCTATGTTTGGCATTGAGCTCATAGTTAGTGCTGCTGTTGTACTGGACTGCACTTTATTGAAAGGTGTTTCAAATATTGTGTCCTCTACTCTGAGGACAAAAGAATTAGAAACACCTTTAAATATAATGAAGAAGTCCAGTGCAAGAACTCCGTAAACTACAACCTCAATAATAAATACATAATTAATTTTACACATTCTCCACATTGTCAACAAAAAAAACCAAACATTATAACTTTCTTAAAAGGTAGAAGTTATGTCAGCGCTCTTGCACTGAACTGCATTACATTGTGCAGGTGGACCTGATAAAGTCCCCACTGATAATGGTAATAAATGACAAAGTATATTTTCCATTTTGCATTTATTATTATCTCATTTATTATCATTTTCACCCATTTATGTAACATTTCTCTGCATATTTTTTTTAATACTTTTTTATAAATACTTTTTTTTAGAGATTTGTTTCATTGTTTGTAATTATGGTCAACTCGCTCTTCCAAACACATGCGCCTGCCTCATAATGTGTTCAACTATTTTCACAATCCTGGCCTCGGTCAACTCAACGTTTAAACCTCCCTTTTTAGCCTGTCTCATCTCCTTCATCTCTGTCTCTCTCTCATGACTGAAGTGGATTGAACAGGTAAACCAATAAGGGACCAGAGCTTTCACCTGGATTCACCAGATCAGCCTGATTCATGGAGACAGTAGCTGAGCCTTGTATTTTGTGCACTCAGTTTAATTGCCCTGCTGGCTCCCTGCTGCTGCGGACAAGCCCAGACCAAGGTGCTGGGTGTGTTTGGGCTGGGCTTGATGGATGTTAAAGGCTTTTAAAGGGAAGAGGAAAGGAGAGGAGGGCAGAGGAGGAGGATAGCACACCAGAAGGGGAAAAGAGGAAAGGAGGTGAGGAAGGAGAAGGGGAGTACGCTGACCCAGCTGTTCTCACACTAGTGTTGCATGTGCATGTGTGATTGTGTGTAATGAAACATTGGCCAGCATCGGGCTGCAGTTAGTACCCCCCCCATCCCCTACCACCATCACCACCACAACCACCACCCTTCACCTCCCCCATCAGGCTGATTAATAGTGAGGAGAGCCAGCTGCATTCATCTCCCCATAGAGAGGTCGGGCATATGGCGGACTGGAGAGCTGAGCAGCAGAATTATCATATCAAATCTGGCTTCTCTCTAACGCTCAGGGGAGCGAGCCTCGTAGCCACTGAGTATGAAAAAAGGCTAGTATTATGAAGATCAAGGTGCTCTAGCTGTCTCTGACAACCACTGTTAGCTTTGAGATTATGGAAGGCTTTTTTTTTTTTTTTTTTTTTTTTTTTTTTTTTTGGAAGCAGGTTGTGTGAGAGAGGCTAGACCTTTTCATCTTCTTCACTATATCTGTCCTCATGCCAGTCCAGATTTAAATTATTCATGGAGCAGCAAGGCCAATTTCCCATATATTTAAGGCTATAACCTCTGAGGCATTGTCCCAGCCCACTGCTATACTGTACATGGAAACACAGCAGTTGGTGATTGTAGTTCTGCTGGGCTGGTTGTCTGTAGAGAGTGTTGTAATGTGGCAGCAGGGCAGCCTGGTGGTTAGAGAGGTCATCCAGTAACCACAACATCACAGGCTTGATGCTGGCTACAGCTTATGCATCCTGTCAGAGACTCCTTGGGGAATAAACTGACCCCCTGCTTGTTCCCACGCTGTGCATTACTCTGGATGAGAATAGGGCTGAAACAATTTATTCACTGCATTGATGAATTGATTATTGTTGTAAATTCTGCTGATTCACCTGCATCCATGTGCTAAAAGTAATAATGGAACGAATCACTCTGAGCCTGAATCAGTTTCATTTGAAAGCATTTCATTTGCTTTGAATCGCATTGTTCATGATATAGAATTTTGGCAAAATGTACTGACTTGGATCATGGCTTTTGAATTCAGATGTAACTGAATCACACCGAAAAAGCAATATTACTCTTGAATAAAATCACCAGCCAATGAATCATGAGTCATACTGAATCTCAGTTAAGACAAAGATTCTTTCAGTGGAAAATGGAAATGAAATGACTGAAGTTTTATCACACTTCAGCTCTCAAGTATGGATCTTTCCACTGTGTTAACGAGCATTTTTTTTCCTGACACACCAAAAGAATGACTGCAGTTGAATGTAAAAAAAAAAAAAGGAAAGAACAAGTTCAGTTTAATTTTATGTATAATTTATTTTCATTACATAATACAACACACAAACTTCACTCATTAGTTGACTTTGTCCTTGAAGGTCCTTTTTTTTTGAGACACCTTACTCACTCATCAGTACATCTCACACAAGTTACGTGTTGTCCAAGATCCCAAGTGATTAGCATAGCAAAGATACTTAGCAAAGTTCTGAATAAATTCTTACATGCAACTTTTGGACATCATTAATAAATGCATTAGAACGGCAAGTTTCCTCTTTCATATGTAAGCCTTTTTTGGGGGCAATAATTCCTGCATAATTAGAAATAGGATCCCACGATTTGTACCAACTAATTACACGCTTTTGCCTGAATAGGGATGGTTAGATAGCAGCGCTGCCAGCTACCTCCGCTCAGTGCCGGTGAGGAATGCCGGCTCGCCTGTTGGTATCTGCTGCAGAATGACAGACAGCTGATTGTAAGTCTGCTGTTGTTGTAGGACCTCCAGAGCTGAGGGAGTCGGTTCTGTTTGTGCCTGACAAGACAGGACTGTGTTTTAGGGAGTTAGAAGGTAAAAGGGGCCATAGGGGGACAAAAATATTCCAAAAACATTCCAGGACATGATAAGAGAGAACCGAGTTGGAGATGAGGTGGTCTAATCACAGCAATACTTTGGGGCGAATCTTCCCCGCTCCTTGTTGAGAGAAACACACTTAATGTTTCAGTTTGTTTGGGCAGTTTATTCCCTGGAGGTCTAATTTAGAACGAAGCGTTCTGATTAGCCCGGCTCCCCAGGAGCTTCTCTCATGGGAGACACCGCCGAGGGCATCACTTGAATCATAATCAGACGATGCAGAGACAAATTATGCTTCTTAAAAAAAGAAAATACAAGATGTTTTTTTTCTAATCTTCTTCCTCCAAAACCAGATCAGTGATGATGTTATTTTCTGTCCCATTCCTTTTCAGAAGAACCTTTCTTCTGCACATATGCTTCCTCCAGCCATCAATATGTTCTGATTATGGCAGTGATAATGAGAGCCTGCCAGAATGCTCATGTGCTTTGCACAGTGGTGCAGTTCTGTACAAGTGGAGTTTTTGAAAAGGGGAATTGCAGCTATAAAGGCAATACATTTGATGAGGTAAAGAGTTTTTACTTAGATTATAAATACTTTGTGATGTATTCATGGCTTGCTGTAGACCTGTTAAGTAGATTTGACACATTGGATCTTGTTCACATTCATATCCGTTCAGCCAGAACACATGGTGAGGTAGCTTGGCTCATACTGATTTCGGATCTCAGTGAAGTGTGGACCACATGTGGGCACAATCCGGACCACAATAATTAATATTTTAAAATATAACAGATTGAATATTATAAACATATAATGTAAACAATAAGCTGAACATTTCAAAATTTGAATATCATGCAGAAAGTGTGAAAGAGAAGAAAAAATGAGCTGAAAATTTATGAAATTGACATGATTCAATAGGGCAAAAAAAAAACCCAACACATTTTAAAATTCAATTGTGAATAAACTATAAATAATATCAAAAATCTGAATAGAAGCACACTACACCAGAGCACATTAAACATTATACAGTTTGAATGATTTAGCTTAAACGATGTGAAATGAGTTGCTGAGCAAAAAATTTGGCGTAAGAATAAATAAAACGCAAAATAATAAAGAAGCAAAGACGAGTGCATAAGTGTGCTGCTTCGCTGAAGCAAGTACCCTAATTACAGTACTAGTAGCAGTAGGACTAGCTGACATGAAGAAAAATCAAATGATAAAATATAGATCAAATGGTATGTGATTATACCACAAAATATGAGATATGCAGTATTTAACCTCCAATTTATGGAGTTAAAAATGAGAAATATATCCCAACCATTCCAGAGAAACTGACTTTTTTTTAAAACACAGTTTGATCAAGGTCATTATCTTGAACCTATACTGAGCACTTTTGACTCCCAGCAGACCCCTAAAGCTTTCGGAAGCACTATAGCTGAGTAGCTGAGTCAATGCAGATATGTTTTCACGTTGTGCCTCGTGGGAGTATTTGTGTGCGGTTGTCAAGTGATCTTAATGTCTCGGTGTGAGGCTGAAGCGATTGGTTTCCACAGCGCCGTACGCCGAGCCTACGTGGAGCTGATGTGTATTTATGAGCAACGAGCAGACAAGGACATGATTGAACATGTTGTAGGTGGTGAGTATGTGTGAATGTTTGCAATATTGCCCGGTGAACCCCCATGATGTTTTACAGAAAGATAAAATAGGCTGAGGCATTACACTGGGGATGTATGATGATGCGCTGTTGCAGGAGTGATTGGGTGTACTGTGTGTATGCGGGAATGCTTGGATGCTTGTTTGTGTGTGTTTGCGTATACAGTGCAATGAGTGATGCATGGTGGTGATGTCAAGTGGAGATGTCAAAGTCAGAGTGACTATCAATCAATAGGCATGATTGATATGATCATGTTATTCTTTGCAGCTAAACAGCCCATGGGACAATGTTAATCTACCTGTCAGATTCTGCTGGTACTTGGGCTCTCCCCCGGCTACAAAGCTGACAGGCAGTGTGATATTTGTTTTGTTTTTCTGTTTATCCTATTACTGCTGAATCATTTAACCGAGTAACAACTGTATCGCTGCTGTGAGTCGTGGTTCTGGGCTCAGTATGGTTAGTTATGCTCTCATGCTCTCTGTCTCTACTCTCTCTCTCTGTCTCATTCAGTCACATATACACATTGATTTGTACACAAGCATGCACACACATATACACACACACACACACACACAGACAGCCATGCACACAAGCCCTGTTCCACCTGGAATGGGAATATAAATGATCAATTTCCCAAGCTCAAGTAGAAATGCTCGTAGAGGAAAATTAAATCCCATGCCCGGGGCTGATGGGATATTTATCTCTCCCAGTTTATCTACTGCTCTCTTCCCTCAGCAGTTTGCACATTTTCCATCAGTGGCATTCTCCTTCAATTGGTTGCACTGTGTATTGCACACCAAAACAAAGTCCTCCCCTCTCATAGCAAGGCAGTGCTTTTGATTCGATAGATGCCACCTTGGAACCCAGATAAATCACACATGCTCGTTTCCATTCCAAAAGCCTCACAGAGGAAAATAAATAAACAAATCAGAACTTGCTTCTCTTGGTTTTCTGAATGCTCTCAAACTCCTCCAAAATGAGAGGTCTGCAGATTGATTGGTGATCAGATGACTCATTACAAATTGGTTGAGTGAGCAGGTAAACAGTTCTGTGGGAGCTCATCTTGTTTAGAGATGCACTGTGCTGTTCTCAGTCTCCTCACAATCTGTGACAATCAATCGTTGCCTCCCTCATCACTGGCCAATCAAATCATCTGTGTGTAATTACACCCCTGGCTAATGGGAAACACGGCTGACTGATGCCTCTATAGACTTCGGCCGCTTTTAATTCCAACCTTGAGGCAAGTGGCATGGGAATGATCCCAGGTGAAGAAAGTCCAGACCCCCTGAAGCCAAATTACTTTTTAATTATTAGTATTATTTTTATTTGTTTTTCTTTTTAAGACAGTGATTGCAGGCAGGTGCTAGTGTGTGTGATGAAAATCACTGTCTCCTCAGAGAGTCCTATTGATAGAGTGTGATATTGACTGGTGTGGTGATGTGCAGGGAAGGAACTGCAGGAGGTCCATGGCCTTCCAGTTCCTTCAGACAGGCTGTCAGAGGCCCAGTGATTCTGCTGGCAGTCGATGAGCCCTATAAGTAATGCATGGCTCCACAGAGATATTGGCAGATGACATGCTGGAAGAAAGGGTCATGACTAGGTTTCTATTAGGCCTCCTGACGTGGTTAATGAGAGCAGTGGATGCTTCCCATTGGTCTGAAAAATGCTGGCAAGTGGGAAATGGTGAAAAAAGTGAAATCTGACATGGAGACATTTGTAAAACAACACGTTTCATTCATTTCCTGCCAAATTGGGATGGGTGGTGGTAGTGTGGGAGTGGAGTCCCTCAGCATTTTCATGTTCAGCAGCCTATAGGCCCTTCCCCCTGCACAGGGCCGTTCAGAAACCTTCTGTGATGAAAGACAACTAACATAGATGGTTAAGCGATGGACACTTGTTCTGTTTCCATTCCATTTCAAGAATCTTGCAGTGAAAAATAAAACAAAATAGATCATTGGGCCATGGAGCGCTGTGTCACAAACTTCATGTGGGCCCTGCTTTACCATGGTCATGCTGAATTAAATGATGAATATATACAAAAATGAAAGTAGACAGGCTATGTCAGTAAGTAAATACGCAAGTAAATCAAGTTTTATTTATATACCACCTTAACACACAGTTACAAAGTGTATAACATGGACACACAAGTACAATTACACTTGTACAATGCCATGCGGCAAGTGTATGGCACAACTGCCGATAACCCAAAAAGAAATGGAAAGAAAGAGACTGTTCCCATATGAAAAAAGCAACTATATGCTATGTGTTCCCTGAGGAAGGAAGTTTCTTGATGAAACTGGTACACTGGTAAAATAAAGTTTATTGAATGGATCAAGTTGTAGTCCTGATTTTTTTTCTTTTTTCTCTCAAAGTAAAAAAAAGTGGCCTAAACTACTAAAGTTGCACTAATACCTAATCAAGCTATACAAAGTGTATACTAATTGTGTTATTTTCGAACAAGTTTAAATTTATTAAGTGTTTCTGTGTGAGGATATGCATCACATGCTGAGAGGTTGAATGCAATGGTTCATTAAGCCACAGGTGATGAAGGAGGCTGCAACTCTGGTACAGCTGATAAAGATTGATAGCTCTACATAGGAAAACCATCATGATGTTAAAAAAAAAAAATTGATATTGGATTCATGACAGAAGATGTTTTGACACACCTTCTTGTCTGAGGATATAATCAGCGAACTGCGAGTGCTGCAGTTTAAAACGGACAATAGGAATATTCAAAATGCAAGGCTAAGCAAGCTGCTCCAGAAAGCGCCTATAAGGTGCACACTTGCTCAGGGCATGTCCGCTTTGGACCTGCGCCTCAGTGCCTCAAATGGAGGAAAGTGCAGGGATGGAATGGATGGAAAGGGACATTAAAGATCATAGCTGATGCCAAGAAAGTGAGCCCAGCTAAAAGTGATGACTTTCTGAGACAGTGTGCTGAGTTCATTGACTCCACCGTAGCAAGCAGCCCATCACAGTTCAGAGACTCTCAGTTAAGTGACAGAGTGGATGTTCTGTCTCATATGGATATTATGGCTTATAAGATTGTTGCTCATTTTATATGGACAAGCCAGTATATAGTATGGATTTTCCATGAATAAAGAACTCGAGGTTGAAAATCTGCACAATGAGTCAGTGAGTCAGCCCAACACCTGTATGTCGATCACATTCATTCTGACGGCGGGGTGCTCAAAGTGAACATTTAAAAGCAAAATTTTGCCTCTGGAGTAAGACAGCGTTACATGGCCCACCTCAAGGAGAAAAGGAACAAGCACTGTCTTTCTGAGAAGAGGAAAAGTGCACTGACTGAAATTGAGGAACTTGAGAAAAAAAAGACACTTAAGCCTAGATCAGACTACAGGAGTTTTAAAATCCTAACTGATTTTTAAATCGGGTTGCATCACGCACATAAGGAGAATCTTCGCAGATGTTCTTTCCTCTAATCTCAAACATGCACAGACTACAAGATTTGAAAATAACGGTGCATCACACACTACAGGATGTTATTAAGATTATCGCACATTGGGATCAATACACCACCTCACTATCTCTGTCTCCCTCTCTCCCCCTCTGTCTCTCTCTTTCACCTGGTACATCCAAAGCAGAGGCGAGCTCTCCCCTCTTCTCTTTGTCCATTCAGTTATGTCAGATATGTCTTGGAAGACAAGTTATACAAGCACAGCAGTCGTGTTCTTGCCACATATCGACAAGCCTTTTCCTCCATCTCAGATCTGTCCAGCACATCCATAGAACAGCTTGTTGCTGGCTATTGTGGTCCCACAGGCCAAGTAGTGACATGATCCGGATTTTAAATCCAAAATATCAAAAATGTTTGAAAATTATCGGAGAAGCTCTGATTAGTCTGTAGACTGTCAGGAGGTGTAAGACTGGGTCTGTAAACTTTTCACATTACCAGATAATATGGGCCGAACATCAGGGGGCTACATGTGGGTTATATCGGCTCAAAATTCCTGTTGTCTAGCAGCGTTGGAGATGCATATCTCTAAGGCCAGGCTGACATACTGAAATCATCAGATTATTTTGCAGAGAAAGCCGAATCAACAGGACAGTTGGATTACCAAGTCAAACAGCACGAGGAGAAACAAACTGCACTTGATGATGTTCAGCGGAGGACTGAGGAGAAGGTCAAGGAATCAAAGAAAAGTAGGACGAGTCATAATACTAATAAGTGAGTGTAATGAATGGATTCCTGTTCACTTGACTCATTGAAATTTAATCAGTGGCATGAAAATAATTGTGCATATAATGTGGCACCATATTATACATCCACTTAATGGTACGCCTGCTGAAATGTTAAATTATCACTCTGTAGCAGCCTTGTCAAGCTTTTCTCTGCACTTAATTGCCTTGTGGTTTCACAAGCGGTCAATTGGGTAAACTTGATCAATGCGTAATCCATTTATCTTAGAGTGTATATTGCATAGGCCCATGTTGTTTTGCTGTGGATATCCAATACTGAAGTGTTTAACTATTGGCAATGGGTTTTTATGTTGTATGGTACTGGGAATGTCATGAAAATGTATGGAATCACTGACTGGAATCAGTTTTGGAGTCACTGTTATTGTTTGGTGTAACTGCAGCATTTTTTCTAAATGCTACACGTTTCTGCATTGTGCTGTGTTGTCTGAATTTGCAGCATGTCTCTTAAATGCTGCATGGTTCGTCAAAATGATGAAGATATTATCTCAATCTGCTTTTGCCTATTTGCAAGTGTTTTCATAAGTAGCTGTGTGTTGAGCTCTCAGGGCCACCGTAGATGAAGACGCACAGATGCTATGAATATGGTGTGATGGTGCAGAGGCATGGCTGTAATTGTTTTAGGTGAAATCTGATAGTGGCCAGACAGGAAACAAGTGTGTTCCAATTTTCACATTTCTCTCTAAAAACTGAAATAATGGGCTACTTCACTCAGCATAATTATGGGGGTTGTTGTCAGTTTATCTCACCATCATGTAAACATATAAATTATGTAAAAGACTATTGCTTTTCTCACATTTGGTAATTGTGGCACTGTGTGCACATTTTAATACAGTAATGACAAACTGAATGCAAGCTTTTCATGTAGGGAAACTGTGATTAAAATAAATTGCATGCAACCAACAAAATGATGGAATCAGTGCTTATCATTGTACAAAGTTTGTTGTGACTGCACCGTTATCGTATGAGCAGTTGGCCTCAAATGTGTGACATCAGCATCAACACACACAGAAAACACAGTGAAGCATCTCCAGAGATGTAAATTCACCTCAAAAAGGGACACAGTGGCAACACATTAATGCAGCATATATATTCATGTTTGGGTGCTTTATAGTCAGTATAGGTCTATTCTGCATGGACTGCACATACAGAGAAGACTGGAGATACCAGTTTGATCTCATCCATTAGAAAATACAAGTGCGTCATGTAACAGTCAGTGCACTGTTTTAAAGGGGATGAGTGAGGCTGATTTGATTGGCCTTTGCTGAAGTCTGCCCAAACTCCACCTGTTAAAAATATATTCCTCCTACTAATGCCATCAACTCCTGTGCCCAAACCATGAACCAGGTAATGCCAGGCATTATTGCTGAGATGATGCCAGTGTCGGAAATTGCAAAATTTAGCTGATCACACTCCAAAGAGGAAACCACTGAGTTTTAACTCCTAAATGCTTTGCCATGAAAATAGAGTCCCATGTCACTTTTGTTCACAAACCCTGGCCTGTACACTGAGAACCTGAGCAAGGTTGGTGGAGCTATGTTGGGGCCAGTATGGCTATTGTAAGTTACCAGAGTCTGAAGGTCTGGTCATGTTTTAGGGCAATACTCTATTTGCACAATAGTAGAAACACAAATAGTTTTTTTCTCATGGCTTGAGGCTGTGGGTCACTAACACCGTCTGGCTCGAAGATAGCTGTAGCTTGCAATGGCACAATAGTGGAGAGGCGGCTAATGAAACTACGTCAAAGTTTTGAGCTGCAGTTTGGCCAAAAAAAACCAAACTAGGTGTTTCAATTGCCAGCTCTAAGTACAGTGCAGTGCCACGCTAGTGCAATTGGTGAAGATGAACATATATTAGGTTTGATAAACACTGAGAGTTTGGAGGTGGTGGTACTGGGGCCAAGATCCTCTGGAAGAGTCGTGGGTCTGTTTCAGCCAGCAAACATTGGTGATGGGAGGAGGTCTCTTCATAAACCCAAAGAAAGGCCTGCTGATACAAAAGTGTGATGCCAAAATGGGAGATGCATGGCTTCATGGTAAACACTGAAAAGTCACTGATCAAAATCACTAATTTGAACCTCTTTAAGACAAGTCTTCTATTCAAATCTATATCCAGTGCCTAGCTGGAATGCAATGCTCAGTTCCTGCCAGCACATTTATCTATGGCAGTGATCAAACAGCTGTGTCAGGTCAAATTTATTTATGAAGTGCTTTCAGACAAGACGTTTGTCACAAAGTGCTTTACAGAGCAATGGAAATACACTAACAAATCACATGAAGACATCACAAGTGTGTGCTTGTGTACATTTTTTATGCCTGGATTACCCCTGGGGCAAATGTGTCCTGTGCCCTTCCACATTGTCAGCAATCCTCGTTAGAGCCTGCATTGTACTATACTCCTCTATATGATGCTGTATTACCTTATACTATACTACGTCCCATACTATACAGTATTATGTTTTACTGTGCTGTCCCATCCTGTAGTGTAGTCCAATAGATTATGCAAGTAATTGCTTTATGTCCAAATGTTATTCATGGGCAAACTAACACTTATATGTTTCTGTGCAGTGAGGAATTTTTGCTGGTCCTCACTTCTACAAGAGGGTGTTGGGGTTTGCATAGATGGGGATTTACATAGCCAAATAAAAGGAAAGATTAAGTAGAAATTCAACTATGTTATGATTACACTGATCTTATTATATTATAATTATAATAGTGAGACTAGGTCATTTGCATGGCATTCGCTCTAGCCAGAGAATTTTAATCAGGCTAACATCTGATGGTGTGCATGTAAACAAACCTAGTTTCAGGTTCCACATCAATACATTCTTTGTGATAGGTCTGGATTTAATTGATGTTGGAGTAGCAAATTACCTCATAGTGCCTTTTAGCACAATGCTTGTTTGATCACTTTCTTAGTTTGAGCACTTGTTTTACATAATTAATATTATCCTAGAAGAAGTTTTAATCACAGGCCCGCCTCAGCCTTGGCATGATGCCTGGTGGAAAAGAATGGTTTTCAACCATTTAGTTGTATATTTGGTTAGTTTGAATTATAGCTATGGTAAACTCCCTGCATCTAAAATCATTAGCCACTTAATCTTCCAAATCCACTTATATCCACTACATTTCTGGGGACAAGCGGAGCAATGCCTGCTGAGTGACAAAGCATTATTATTTGTTCAGTGTCACAAATTATTAGGCGCTGGTCACTGAACTAGCAGCTTAGAAGGAACACTGATTCTGAGTACTTCCCTGATGTGATGTTTTTGTTGTAAATATGGTTTCCTAATCGGCTTCTGGTGAATTTTGCTTAATGTTTGCTCTCCATTATAACAATAAAAAACACTAACATCAAATTTGAACTCACATAGGCCAATGGGTGGCAATTGCTGTACCTTTCCATATTCAGCTGACAGACACCAATGTTCATATAAATGTTGATAAACAAAGGATGAGAGAAGGAAAAGAAAACTCCAAGTTGTTGGTGTGAGATAAGAAAAACCTCAGTGCTCCCACATCTCACCCGAACAGAAGCAAGGAAATAATCACAAAAACTCAACTCAGAGAACAGCACAAAAACAAGAAAATTCATTTGTTGCAAATTTGTGCAAAATGAAATAGCCCAGGTACATGTGCTTCCTGTATAATAGGGAGTGAAAGTGTATCTGTGTGTGTGTGTGTGTTTTGGCAGTGGAGGATGGAGAGATTTCATTTAATATGCACTGGATACTTTTTCATGCAAATGGGTTGCATGGAGCTGAGTTGTTTTGGATCTCCCAGCCAATGAAAATCATCGATTGCATCATCAATTGGAATGTTCCATATGGGTTTGGTGACATAGCAACAGTAAAAACTTAATTTACAACATGCAACAAATTGCATGCAAGTTGCACTGTTTATCGTCGGCCCAAGGCGACTGGTGTCTTCTTCATTATGTGTAAATTCTACTTATTTAGGCCATGTTCACACGCAGCCTTTTTTACCCAGCTGCCACTGTCTTTGTGAGTCAAAGAGGCACCGCCAAAAGCACTTTTTGATCTGATATTAAAAAAATAAGATAAAATAGAAAAAAATGTAAAAACACACCCATACAGGCCTTTTCTCCTTGTTGTGATTAGTCAGCTGATAAAAAAGCAGTTGATGTTACTGGACATTTTTCTGAAAAACTTGAACTTGTTTCAACAGACAAAAACAGCAGCAGTGCTTTTGGGCATCCTTTTTAGAGCAGGCGCTTTAATGGCCGATTCCCACAGGATACCATGTAAAAAATGATGGCGCAAGTAAGAGAAAAAAACGGTGCCTAAACACGGCCTTAGTTGTGTTTTTTAATGCAGACCTATCAGACTATAAATGGGCCAGAGGGCAGCATATATTTCTGTTTTATGCCTTATTTATGTAATATTAATCAGTCACATGAGTCACGAGTTGTCTGTGCTATTTTAATCTGTTTCATTACTCTGATAAGCCATTCACATATCAGAACTCCTGGAAAACACTTTTCCATTACCTGCGTCTTCCCTCTTTGCTTAGCAATAACCTCACACACTATTTTTGTCTTCTTGTTGTTTCTTAAGGTTGAACAACAAAGTTATTGACATTGAATTAAAGGTGACAATTTAAGTAAGATTTTAACGCCCCATGGCACAAAATGACCACAATCCATCTGTGGTGGTTTGACAGGTTTGGTGATCAATACCAGTCACTCAGTGATTACTTTGCCAGTTGCTGAATTTTCTGGCTTTGACTCACCCATTTACTGGCCTGCACTCAGCTCTGCAACAAAAACTCCATCCCTACAAATGCTTGCATTTGCTACTGCTCAGCAATGATGAATGGTTTTACAAGCAAACAATCCCATGTATTACTGCTATAGTATTTTACATTTTCACCACTGCTTCTACTGCATCTCTGCCCCAAATGGCTATTGTTAAAATGTGACTTTATTGTTAACTGGTCCTATAAAGGTCATGGATTGCTTGATAACCGTTTAAATATTGTATTGATCCTTGCAGGGAAATAATTTTTCCCACCAGCAAACATGACAAACACAATACAATACAATGTGCACAGCACCGTGTCCAAAAACAGGTCAGTGAAAACAGAGAAAAGGCTCAGAAGTTGGATTATTGTGGCGTCTGAATGCAGGGCTGCCATTCGGATGACATGGACCTTAAGATTTACAATGACTCTGACTATATATATATATATATATATATATACACACACACACACACATATATACAGTATATATAGCTGCCATCTTAACCCGTCATATTAGATACTAATGTTCTTTCATCTTCAGCTACAGATTCATTGATTAATTTCATTGATTTTATTGCTTGAAAAGGTGAACGGATGTCAATCATTACCTCCTGATATAATTCGCTGTGCACCTCCATGTTTATTTCCTGGCGTGCTATTGACGAGCTAATCGATGGCTCTTCTTTCTTCAGCTGGCCTCATTCCCATTGGTCACTGCTGAGTGGGTGGTCATCTATTCAGCTCTCTGTAACTAGTTATGTAAGTGTGTGTTGATGATGGTCTCTTGATCGAAATGTTCACCACTGTTTTCACATGGCACTTTCTTGCATCCAATTAGCCTCTTTGTGGACTTTTGTCAGTGTGTGAGCTCTTTCTCTGATGTTGGTCTAAACTTTCTGAAAAGAAACAATTATGTCTTCAGGGTGAGATAAATTCACAGTTCATCTCCTCTTGTTTCGAGAGCAGCTTTACATCAAGTAATATTTCCCCAACACTTGTGGGTTGGTGTGCCTCAGCTGCTTTTAGAAAATAAAAGCTGAATATTAAGTACTGCTGTATACCAAATGACTTGTTAAGGCAGATATTTGTTGCCATGCTGAAGCATTCTGTATTCAGGTCAAATATCTTACCATGATGAATATCAAATTATCTCAGTAATAAAACTGTTTCTGTCTATTTCTAGAAAAATCAACATTCTTTTAAAGAGGCAAAAATGGTACCAAGAGTTTTTAGTGGATAAGCTCTTGTACTCTAACTTTCAACCTGCTATGGATCTGCTTGTTCAGGATTCTCCAAAGCCCCAAAACAAACCAGTTACCTCTCAGTCCTGTTGGACAAATAACAGCCAAAGGGAAAAGCGGCTCCTTTGAACTCTGCAGATTATTTCCCCTAAAAGTTGGAAATAATGATGGGTATAGTCTCACCTCCTGACCTTTCCCTTGTAATGGCCTCCCTTGGCTCCGACTCTTGGCAGCCTGGTCCACTCGCATGGTGAGGCCTTGTTCACACTATTTTGTTTTTTTCAAACTGTCATCCCTTTTATCCACATCAAAGTCAATGGTGAGTGACTGCAAGGTGAACAGAAAGTGGCTGCTTTTTGAAAAGATGCTGTGCCCGGCTTTCCCTCAGGCAGGGCCTGGGTTGCTGGAGTTACATCTTCAAAATCAGACTGTGCACATGAACATGGACTTAGGTAAAACCAGGGAAAAGTAAATATGTGTTATCACCATGATTCAGATAAAATATTACTACATCTGTTTATGAATTAACTGATAACTAATTAACTTTGTAGTCCTTTCATTCCTGAATGATATTGAAAAAACAGCATTTACAACAGGCAGTGGCGTCTACCATTTTAAAGTTATGCCAATGGGACTCACCAGAGCTCCAGCCACATGCCAACGCTTATTGGAGATGGTACTTCGTGGCCCCCTTGGAAAATCAATCTGGTCTATCCAGATGATGTTCTCATTTACAGCCGCTCCTTCAGCGTACACCTCCAGCACCTGGAAGAAATCCTCTCCAGACTTCAGTCAAGTGGCCTCAAGTTAAACCCATCAAAATGTTGTCTTTCCTGAGATCAGGTTACATTTTTTGGCCATGTTGTATCCAAGAACTGCATTCAGCCACATCCACAAAATGTGAAAAGTGTTCAAGACTGGCCCACTCCACGCTCCGCAACAGAAGTAAGGGCATTCCTGGGACTGTGTTCGTACTACCGCAAGTTCATAAGGAACTTTGCACATCACAGAGTTCCACTACATGCACTCACCGAGAAGAATGCACGCTTCCAATGGACTTCTCAATGTCAGGATGCATTCACTTACCTGAAACATGCTCTTTCAAACCCTCCAGTGGTTGCATTCCCTGATTTTACATTGCCATTCTCCCTCTACACAGATGCTTCAATCTCTGCTATTGGTGCTGTGCTAGCTCAACAACAGGGGCATCAGGAAAAATGATTGCATATGCTAGCCATGTTCTCACAAAAGCAGAAAGGAAATGGTCAACCTATGACAGAGAACTTTGGGCCATTGTTTGAGCAGTATGTCAGTTTTGCCATTACCTCTACAAGCAGCCCTTTGTTATTGTCACAGACCACAAACCACTCTTGGGTCTCAGAAAAAATACCCATTGACAATGACAGAACTGGTCGTCGTGCACGCTGGGCTCTTGAACTTTATCCTTTTGAGTGGACTGTAATTCACAAAGATGGCCACAGCCATCTCAATGCTAATGCACTGTCACGTCACCCTGTTGACACTAGACCTACAGAGCAGAGCCCCTCCTGCACCGCTCGCAAGTCATTGTCGTGCACACAATGTACTCCATGTGATGCCAGACGTCCTGTTCCACACCAGAGAGCTCCAATGAAAATGATTGTTGCTTCTGAGCCGTTCCAAAAGGTTGCAGCTGACATACTTGAACTTCCTATCACAAGTCGTGGCAATCTTGCTGTTCAAGATTATTTCTCAAAGTATGTCAACCTCTATGCCATTCCAGACCGGCGCTCCACAACAGTTGCAAAATGTTTTGTTTGAAAACTTGATATGCGAACATGGCATTTCGGAGATGCTGCACACAGATCAAGGACGCCAATTTGAGTCTGACTTAGTGAAACACCTGTGTCAACTACTGGGCATTCAGAAAACAAGAAGTAGCCCGTATCATCCTCAGTGTGATGGCATGATTGAGAGATTCAGCAGAACCCTCATAGATCAGTTAGCCAAGTCACTTCCTCAGCAGCCTGGTGAATGGGATGACTGCCTCCACCAAGTTGCTTTGGCCTACAACACCAGCCTTCACTCTACATCAAAACAGAAACTTGCTCCTCAATGGAAAGGCCCTTTTGAAATATTAGAGTTCCTTGGATCTGATGTGGATTCTCCTGGAGTGACATACAGGATTTGTTACCTTCTGGATCAGCCTGACAAGTCCCAGATTGTCCATTATAACCATCTCAGACCTTACAATGGTCTTGTGCCAGATCATGGACAGAAGACACCTGATGGTTCATCTTTGCAGCCTCAACTACCTCACTTGACTGCATTATCAGGTGCTTTAACCTTTAAACCTTTAAGGTCTGCAGCACCCAAGACCCGTAATGCACCTGGCTGCAGTAATGCCCCCTTATTGGCCCCTCGAATCTGAATTATATGTTGACTCTTCACTTCATCTCAAAAAGCTTAGAGCTAGATCTGTGGAATGTTTTTGTTTATCTAATTGAATTTTTTTTTTTAAAGATTTTTTCATTTTTGCTTTATTTGATAGTGACAGCAGAGAGAGACAGGAATGGCAGAGCAGAGAGAGGAGATGACATGCAGCAAATGGCCTGAGGTCGGATTTGAACCCAGGACGCTGCAATCAGGACTCAGCCTTGCCAAGCCGATTCCCCTGCTGTCTTTGATTTCAGTCCCATTCCAGAAAGCTTAGATGTCGTGACCTGTCTTATCTTTTTTGTCATACAATATTTGTATATTTATTAAATAATCTCATTAATAGATACTGTCAACATTGTGATTGTTCTTGAAATCCTTGAATACAACTGAAGTGCACTTATTCATAACATTTAGGGGTAAATGTATTTTGTCATGGATGACGTTTGTTTCTGATGTATCATGTTTCTATTCAACATATCTTGTATATAATGTTGGGAGGCATTTTAGACATTTTCATTACTTAGGCAGTAAAAGTATTTGGTTAAGGTTAGGGAAAGATGAGGTTTAGGCATAAAAGTCCACTGTATGATCCATTCCCCACCTCACCTGCCTCATCTGCCACTCCACCTGCCTCCGCGCACTGCCTTGAAACTAAGGGACTATAAATGTACTTGTGATACATTACAAACACAATCCACGACAAAAATATGCTCCCCTGGAAATGTAATTGAGAATGCAGTTTAGTATGAGAATGTAATTATTAGGAGACAGGACTCGAATTTGAGAATAAATGAGCAAAGTGCTTCCCCTTACCTCACAGCTGAATGCATCAATGAGAACTCATATTTACTGTTGTCTTTTCAGACGCTGATGAAGATGTAATAAGTCAGAACCTTTCAGATTTGCACCTAATAATCCAAATTTAAGTTGCGTGCTGTAAAAGTCTCCCTCTGCTCTTGTGATTTTTGTTAAAGTCAAATGATTCCTCTCTGTTGAAGTGTTACCATAGCTCCTCTGTGGTGGCCTACGCAGGTGTAGGTGTTTGTACTTTTGTGTTGGAGAAACTGTGAGCACACTGAGCTGATCACTGAAACACTAGACAGCAGTGTCGAGATTTTTAGTTGATGCTAATGAAGCACAGTCATCACCATCAGCACAGCTCTTGAGGTCTGAAACCCCCCCAACACTTGGGCCAGATGAGTGATGGTTCTCTGCCACACTTTTCTTGTCCAGTGTTTTCTGTGAAATAACTCAAAATGAACTCAAAATCTGATGCAGTGAAGAGGTTTATTATATCACCTTAATCTGAGTACAATAAACCGAGCTGGTCCATGGAGAGGCTACTTCAAGTTGGTGTTGTGTTTGCCTTTGTACTGTTCATTAACTCCCTTTGTGGAGCTAAGACTATGATCCCTCCTGCTTTTTATATATTTATTTATTTATTTTTACAGCCAAGACAAGTTTTTTTTTAGTTTTTTTTTTATGCCATTAAAATTCTTGGTTCATATTTGTCTCATATAAATTCTGATTCAAATTAAACCCTTTGAATTATGTAATGTCTCAGATTAAAATCTTCAGATTATATATCATGAGTACTGTATGAATAACTACATGGTTCAGGAAAAATATCTCCCACACTCTCCATCAGTGTTTAAAAATTACTCATTACTTTCTACCAGCTGTAGTCACATTTACTGAATTACTGACATTTACTAATTTACTGATTACTGTCTTTAAAAATGATTTAGATGACTAATTACTTATGTGTTACTTTCTAAAACCCTGTTCAAGCCTTATGAGAGGGAGAGGATAGGGCATCTAATCATACAAGTGTTGATCTCGATCAGTTTTGTGTACTACATCATAATAAATAAAAGTTTCTATATAAAGGTTTCATCCTAGAGCAGCACTCTCAGCACAGATTATCATCAGATATTATTACAGTTGATCATTTAGCCTATAGTGCTATCTAACTTTCTCTCGTTCCCAACAAGTGTTTCTAATGAAATTCATTGCAATTGCAGCAGTGTCAAGCACACAAGCAGAAGCAAGTTCAGGTTTGAAGTTAAAGGAGAAGGGCAGCAGGTTGGGACAAACCTTGGGACTTTTGCCGGTCTTTGAACGGCCTTGAATGATCGTCCTCGACTGTCAGGATCAATACATTCCTCAAGCACTGATTTTTATTTCAGTAGGTGGAATGTGATTACTGAAAATGAAAACATAACCCTGTCCATTGCTGTTTTACCGAGAATAGAAATCCAATTACAGTCACACACTACCCTGCTCTCACACTAGAGCTGCATAAGGAATCAAAATTGTATCGAAATCACAATGATCACTCTGACTAAAATCTCAAATACTTTATTATCGCAATCACATTATGTATCAAAATAATTGCAATGCTGTTTTTTGCATTATTGTGCATCTCACAAAGCCCTGGATCACCTGGAGGGCCACAACACCTATATCCAAATATTTTTAAAAGACTGCAGTCCTGCCTTTAACACCACTGAACAAAATTGCCTCCAAACTCTGCAGCCTGGACCTCAACACATCAATCTGCAACTGGGTCCTGGACTTCTTGACCAGCCGCCCTCAGACAGATTATCCTCCTCCTCTACCCTAACCCTGGACACCAGCGCACCACAAGGGTGTGTCCTGAGCCCACTCGTCTTTGCTCGTTTTACATATGACCGGTTACCCTCACACGCCTCTAATCCCATCATTAAGTGTGCAGATGACACCCCCGTCATAGAACTGATCTCAAATAATGAGTCAGCCTACAGAGAGGAGGTGCAGAACCTGCTGAGGTGGTGTGTGGAGGATAACCTGGCCCTTAACATAAAATAGACCAAAGAACTCATCATACACTTAAAGAACACCAAGAAAACCAAATACAGTCCAGCATGCACAGAAGGTGAGAGAGCAGAGTGTGTCCAGCTGTCAGTTTTTGGGAGCCAACACCACAGAAAACCTCTTGGCATACACCTGCTCAGCAGTGGAGAAGGGACAATAATGTTTATACTGCTTGAGGAGGCTGAGGAGCACTAATCTGCCCTAAAAGCATGTTTGCATGTGAACTTTAATCAGTGAACCACAGAAAGCACTGTGACATACTTCATCACAGTGTGTGGCCTAAGACAGAATATTTAGGAGACGGCAGCAGCCATCAGAATGACCGCTGCTGGTGGTGATGGTTTACTTTGGAAATCAGTGAAAGACATAATCCTGGGCTCATAAAAACATGGACATGTCGAGTAGAACATAAAAGTGAAGGGTGTCTTGACTGTTAACAAAATAATATTAAAAACAACCACAACTACCAAAAAAAAAATTGGATTTGAATTTGGAGAGAGCAAATCATCACACCACACTGACCAATTACTTTGACTAATGACTTTCCTTTTAAACATAATAAAATGATTCGATATCATGTAGAAATTTCTGAGAACAAATACACATTTTCAGCAAAGCCCTGCTTCACAATTTCATATCACATACACACAAAGAAGGAGGTGTGTGTGTGAATGTGTGAGTATGTGTGTGTGTGTGTATGTGTGTGCATGCATGCGCGCACTTGTGTGAATGTGTGACCAGAAAGTTGGACTGACTTTTAATTAATTTTCAATTAATTGTAATTAATTTTTTAACAAGTCCCTGGTTTTTAATTATTATTAACTAGCTACTTACCTGTCATGTGGGGAGAAACAGAACATTATTCTCTGGGATGTCTAACACTGGCTTAATCACTTTTTGAATTCAAACAGTGATGAACAGTCAAACTGCCTGGTTACCTTTGTGTTCCTTCATGACAAAGTTAAGAGGATTTGCTTGTCTTTTGCACGTCTTGAGGCTACCGTGCTCCTGTTTTGTGTAGAACTTGATTATTTCCTCCTCTCACTGAAGGTCCGACTGCAGTTTCCCTCTTCTGAATTAAACGGCCAACTTTTTCCAAACCAAAAAAACATTTAGGGTTTTATCATCCAGCAGGTGCTACAGGACCATCTACACCCGCACATCCAGACTCAGAAACAGCTTCTTTCCAAGGACTGAACATTGTATGCCTCTCCATCCAAATAGTGCACGTGCACAAACACACACACACACACACACACACACACACACTGGAGCTCAACACACCATTCCCCCTCCCATCAACCCTCCTGGTAAATGCCACTGTGAGCTGTGGACATTATAAGGACAATGCCAAACACAGAGCACAGGGATGATAACAGACAATAGCACAAACAGGTTGATTGTATGAACAATACAAAGTGAGGTTGCTTGCACTTAATTTTTACCTTTCACTTTGGCATTTTATTACTTTGGCATTTTACAATTTTGACATTTTACTACTTTGGCATTTTACTCAGCACCTAAGAATCACTTTTCAACCCCTAATTTACGTATATGTATGTGTATGGGTATGAATGATGCTTTGCGGGAGCACATGCATATGGATGTACATGTATATTTATATGTAGGTAATTTACATTAATTATGACTTTGAGAAAGGATGCTACTTGCATGGAAATAGCATTAGTGACAGTGAAGGTTATATCCTCTCTGGGGTGTGGCCGATTTATTTTTGCAATATTCATGACTGGCGTTAATATTCATGAACGGCATAATACGCGCTATCCTGGCATTATCTGGGGAACAGGGGTTGGAACAGGAGTTAAAGCTGTAGGAGGATGTAGTAAGAAGAATACACACAGTAAATAACAGGTGTAGTTTGGGTGGTTTTTCAACAAAGGCCAATCACATCAGCTGCCGTCACCCTGCTATTATACAGTGGCATTTTCTAAAGGAAAAGATCAGACCAGCTTCTCTCAGGAGGTGGAATCCATGTAGAATATATGGAACCCCAATATGACTGTAAAGCACCCAAACGTAAGTTATATTACACAAATATGTCACCATGATGTCCTTTTTTAAGATGACTTCATGTGCCTGGAGATGGTGAAAGTCAGGTTACCATATTTTCTGTGAGTGATGATGCTGATGTCATGTTTTGGAGTACAATCATTCATACGATAACAATTCCTATGAAAAAAAAAAAAAAAACCTTTGGTGAATAATAAACCCTTGTTTCTATCATTTATGTTGGTTGTCTGAAATTCATTTTCCTTAATGCTCTTCCCATAATGAAAAGATTGCAGTTAATCATAATTACATTTAAATGTGTGCTATGATGGCATAATGAACAAAAAAAAAGAAAAAAGAAAAAACACAAAAATTCACTTGTTTCCTGTCATGCCACAGTCAGATTTAACTAAAACAATTACAGTTAGTGTTGTAACGATAAAAAAAATCATGACTCTGCTACAATACCCTGCCTAAATATCTCAATACCGATACTGAAACAATACCATGAAAATGAATAAATAACAAACAAAGAACAAAACAAAACAACAACAACAACAACAAAAAAAAGAAAAGTAATGGATCACAGAACAGATGACAGAACATGGAACTTAAAATTCTTTGTTGTTGTTTTTTTATTACTTAAAAACAGAATATTTTGGTAAAGTTTAAACTTAACTATATAGCTATTCAACATGTTTAACAAAAATAAAATAATTCTGTTACAGCTGCTGAGCTGTAGAACTTGTTGAGATTACCTCCTTGGCAAAGTTAAGCATGGAATTCAGTGGAGAACTGTTTTCTGCTTGTTTTAGGTCAAAGAATGATAGAAACAGCTCAATAATAAAAGCAATATGAAGTTGTGCTATGTTCCTCGGGTCTACAGCTACAATAACTACATGGCTGAAAAGGCTGAGCCTGTCTATACATACTCTTCTTGTAACCCCTGTGTCTTTAGGCTACTACAAGCGCTGAGCTATTAATAGAAAATAAGGTTATGTAATTTCAATGCAGCTCCACTTTGCTGGACTCCCGCTGAGCTATCGGAGCGCCCGTTCTTTTCATTTAATTTCAACTCTTGTTTCCCTTACAAAGCTGCAACATCATGACAGACTAGCCGGCATGAAAACGTCTCTCTCTCTCTTTCTCTCTTTCTCTTCACCATGCACACAGAGAGAGAGAGAGAGAGAGAGAGAGAGAGAGAGAGAGAGAGAGATGCATCTCACTGGTTTGACTTTTATTTGACGGCACATAATTATGTTACACACACTGCCCCTCTGTCTCGTAGGAAATAGAGCTCTTATTAAAACAATGTCATTCTTAAAATACAGCAACTAATGAAATGGGGTATAATACCTTCTTTAACAGCGGGGTAGTGCGATACCCTTCTTGTATCGGTATAATGTGCAACATTAATTACAGCCACACTTCTGTGCCACTGCACCATATTCATAGCAGCCACAGGCCACTCTCTACTGTAAACTGTACTGGCATAATTAAAATGATCCAGTAATAAATAATCAAAACAGTAGCGGACACGTTTCTGAACATTTCACTTACATTTGTATCTCCATTATATGTTTTGATGATTATGTAGCCCACACAAAACTGCAACGCACTTTCACAACCCACACAACAAAACAGCCACTCTCATGGGGTGATATCGTCACCTTGTGATTAGTGGAGATTCCCCATGCTCCAGTCACAAGTCTAGCAAAACACTTTTAGCTACAAATACTCACAGATTATAGGGAAAACATGGTGAGGCTGGATGTCTTGTAATATCATTTACAGAATAATTTCGACTGGACATTTAAGCCCCTGATTGACCCTCCTGACCAAGACAACACATCTGAAAACCAGACAGGCTGGTGGAAAGCTAGACTTCTGGTGATACTAGGCAGGAGAAAAATAACATACAAACTAATCACAACAAAGAGTATGCAGGGCTTAGTACAATAAGTACAACCAGGGTGAAAATGGAGAAAGTTGGCAGGTTGGAAGTGGAAAAACAGCTTCTGTACTCATGGCAGTCAAACCAAAGGCCAGAAGTGACTTTTTTCTGTAGAACTTGATTTCCAACAAAAATCTGAATATTTGAGAAACAGGTTCAAAGGTTTACAGCTTGCTTATACTCAAAGCCTCAGGAAGCAATGAATTTACAATTGTGATGTGCAGTTGCTGTCTCCCTCTCTCTCTCATTAAAGTTCTTTATAACCCTCATTTGTTCTCTCATTCCCTGTCTTTCTCTGTGCCTTTCTATTTCTTTCTCATTCTATCTCTGTTTCACTCCAAGTCACGCTGGATAATAGTGTCAGTTCAATGCCTAAAATGTAAATATCTCTCCCTCTTGCAGTCCTATCCATTCCTACCCGAAACAGAGTGTGGATTAGGGCCGGCCTCCTGGACAGAGTCTGCCTCTTAATAACCACACACAACAGGATCTCTGTGTCCAATCTTCTCTGAAATTGAATTCTATTAATATTCTATGTCAGCTGTCTGTGAAGTGATAATATAGTTCTCTCTTTTTTTCCTTCATTTTTGAGGGGGTGCGGGGGGTTTCAGGGTGCTGGGGTGGATTGTTGTGTGATTTAGCTGTTGAAATGAACTAAGGCCATTTGACTGATGCAGCGGTTTGCGTGGCTGCAGGGCCAACAGTCTCACAGGGACTCGTCTGTTTGCATCACAGCTCCTCTGGCCAGATGTCTTGTCGCTTTTCCAGTGGGGATTTTGTCGCAGTTTCTCACTGCAGCTCCGTGACAGCAACACAAAAATAACATGCAATAATACAGGAGGAGGGGGAGGGTGGCGAGTGTTGGAGGGAAGTCGGGGGTGAATGTAGTTAAGCATGTCTGACTACAGTAGCACAAAACAACTGGGAGAAAGCTTTCTTGTCAGTGGAGGCGGTGACCTTGAGCTGAGCTCTGGAAGAAATGGGCGAGCAGAGCCCCAGAGCGCTGAGGTGAATATGGAGTCCTGTCAACGTGAAAAATGTCGCTGTGCTATTGTCTGGTAATAAAAAGAAGCCATCAGTCTCCACAGAACATCAAAAACAATGCCACCATCCAGCCTGCAGCCCAGCAAACCTGAGCTCTCAAGTAGAGGCAAGATGACCCTGCAATGTACATTTGCCATTTGTTTCTTGACATTTATTAAAACAATGCAAATGCAAGGCATGAGATATGCACGGAAATACAAATCAATATGTCACGAGACAACAGAGTTTTTCATATGCTTGACTATTAATGGTCAATTTGGCATTTGTTGTAGCTTTAAACCACCTTGGGGCGATGCAGCTGCTCAGTGGTCGGGGGCTGGGTAGGAACTAAACGCAACCTCGTTTAATTTTACTGCATATGCATTTCACGCTAGTAAAATGTCACGATTTATGGTTATGGTCCTGCTTCAATTGGTTAAACTGCCATGGTAAATCTTGGTATTGTGAAAGCAATCATTTGGAACGATGGTAAAAATCAGTACACTGTCAAGAGCAGTGTCATCCTGTGTATTCAGGACAGTTTCTGCTCTGCAGCTGATGATAGATTAAACTGTGAGAAATAACAGCAATTTGAAGGGTGGAAAAAAACAGCTTCAAGGGTTTGGAACTCAATCTCAATCAAAGTCAGAGCTTCAGGAAGCAATTATTATGAATAGTTCTCTGTTTGTGCATTGAGTCAAAGAAAGAGAAAGGACAAAGAGAGACAAATCCAATACCACAACATATTTCTGCTGCATTCTATCCATTCCTAATCATTACAGTGCAAATTGTGTATGCAATTATGAAGAATTGTACATAGTGGTCTGATTCAATCCTGACTAAGGCCTGTGACTGTGAGAGACATGAAGCTCCTTAGCAGATACAGTAAGCTGCGTCTTAGATTTAAATGATTCAGTGAGTCGGCAGTTTACTGATTTGTCAGTAGTTAAGGCATTGAGGGTCTTATCCATTACACCACCTCTGGTTCATCCATCCATCAGGGTCATGGCAGGCAGGAATCTATCCTGCATTGGGCAGAAGGCAAAGAAACACCCTGGACAGTTTGCAGTCCATCACAGGGCTAACACACTCACAAGAGTATTCTGCTGCATTTCGTTAGTGGCTCAAAATACCTTTGTTGACTTCCCAGCACTGTCAAATGTTCCAGTTGTCTGACAAACTGAAGTGAACTTGGGGAGATCTATCCTTCTAGGACTAAGGGAGTGAGTCAACAGCGACGGTCATTTCAGAGTTATCTATTACCCACGATGCATTACAGTTCTCCAATATATGTGACATGACCTCAACATGTAGGAGTGGGAAATGATATTACTGCCACCACAATTACAACAGCTGCTACTACAACAACTACTACGACTACAACTAATAGCCCAAAGATAAAAAACACAGAAATCTCAGAACCAAGTTAGTGTAGGCCAAATTAACAAATGCCATGTATCACAATCATCCGCAGAAAATGGCGTGGCCTCCTTCAGTCACAGGTGTTTCTACCTGTAAAAGCAGCAAAGCTTGGGCTGACTGCGTACAAGGGTGAGTGTGTTCCTTTTAAATTCCCCGCTCCTCTCTCGCTCACATTCCCTCTGCTCTCCAAGTGGCTTCTACCTGACGTCCGTTATTGCATATTACCAGGGGCTGAAGGGAGGTCAACTTGTGGAAATGAAACAACTAATGAAATGCAGCATTCAGTTCATTTGACCTGTAAGTCTTTGGACTCTTGGAGGAAATTGAGGAGACCCATGCTGTCTTCAAGAAAAATTGGGCGTGGTGTTACACCGCACTTTCCTCAGATGGGGACTGGAAATTCCGAGTGTCCGTGTTATCTGGAAGGCAACAAAATGATTGAAGCCTTAGAGACACTGTCTAGCTGTACATGTGCACTGCGGTCTTCTTGCTTTTCATTTTGGCAACTATGTTAACATATTACAGCAGCCACACAGCCTGCATGAGCAGACTGTCTCCGGTGCAGCTCAAAGTTAGTTGCAGCAATGCATCAGCGTGGCTCCTCTTTTCTCTGCGTGAGTCGCACAAAATCATACAGGGAAAATGATCTGCTGATAGTCATTTTGACAGTATACCAGCAACAACATAACTGACACCTTTCACTGTAATTTAATCATGAGTATATACACACACATACTCACACACAGAGACACACACAAACACACACACACACACATAAATATACATACATACATAGAGGCTATATAAGCGCATTCAAGAGCTGACACTGCTCTCTATCTTTCATTTCTAATCTTTTATCTGGAAGACATATGAATCCATTGATCATAAAGTGTGATACATAGCAGATGGAGCTTCTCAAAAAGAATAGATAATAACAGTCATGCTACACAAATAATGCAAAACCTCTCTTAAACTTTCTTAAATAACACAACACAAAGACCACATAATACACATACAAACTAAATAATTAAATAGGGAACAATGAGGGAACAATGGACTGGACTAACTCAATGTCCGTTGGCCAAAAGCATGCTGGGAAACGCTCAGACTTTGGTCACTGAGAGAGACAGAAGTCCACCACATTTTTTCACAGCTAGATTTCTTTTGATTGGCAGAATGCATAGTCCTTAGAGTGGGTTTCCTAAACCTACATACTTTTAATAAGCAGGAATTGCCGTCATTTTATATTTCTCTGTGGTTAAAATACATTGATTGAAAAAAAGCCACTCTCACATTTTTTCCTAAATCCGAATTTGAATTATTTTGCACCCCAAACAAATACAAATACAAATACAAATACAAATTATAACAGTTACATTGTGCTCTTTCTCTTTCTTTCTCTCTCTCTCTATGAGCACGTTTACATGCACACCATATTCCTGTATTATTCGGAATATCCGCAATATTCCGGTTGCGCACGTGTCATGTAAACACGCACCGAACCCGATTAAGGTCATATTCCGGTTGGAGAAAATTCCGACCCCTGGCATATGCCTGTTCCAACCAGAATATTGTGCCATGTAAACACCTTAGTCGGAAAATGCCCCATACCGGAATATTCAGTCACGACTGCGCATGCTCGATTCACGAGGAATC
>OMLB01033893.1:0-16956 GCA_900302555.1 Myripristis jacobus
TTTTTCTTTAGTTAGCTGATTGGTTCTTGCCATAATATGAATTTTAACAGTTGTCCAATAGGGCTGTCGGCTGTGTAGTAACCTGACTTCTGCACAACACAACTGATGGTCCCAACCCCATTGATAAAGCAAGAAATTCAACTAATTAACCCTGATAAGGCACACCTGTGAAGTGAAAACCATTTCAGGTGACTACCTCTTGAAGCTCATGGAGAGAATGCCAAGAGTGTGCAAAGCAGTAATCAGAGCAAAGGGTGGCTATTTTGAAGAAACTAGAATATAAAACATGTTTTCAGTTATTTCACCTTTTTTTGTTAAGTACATAACTCCACATGTGTTCATTCATAGTTTTGATGCCTTCAGTGAGAATCTACAATGTAAATAGTCATGAAAATAAAGAAAACGCATTGAATGAGAAGGTGTGTCCAAACTTTTGGCCTGTACTGTATGTATATATAATAAAATACAGCTTAAGGCAGTATTCTGATAATTCTGATCTGGTCCAAAATAACACAGTTTCTTGAATGACCCCGTTTGAATGCATTCATTTAATAATGACTCAACCACTTGCCACTTCACCACACATTATAATGTTGTATTCTTTGTAAATAAAATGTGATGCCACTGCATCTGGTGACCTCTGACAGTGAATTGAAATCTAGGTGGGTTGATAGTTAACTGGGTGCATGACCAAGATTATGACCTATCCTGATTATTATTGTCTTAATTACTTTGATGAACCATAGCAGTGCATGTTTAATGTAATATCTACAAAATATAGTTCATGATTCTGCTAATCTTTTCCCAAAGCAATCAGTCATAAATTCTGCTGTCATTTTTCCTCCCCTTTTTCCAGCCATTGGTTTGCATTTATTCATCTATGGTATGAAAATGAACTTTCAGAGACTTCAGACTTTCTTACAGTACTTTACAGTTCTTACAGTAAAGTTGTACAACAGTATTCCATCACCGGAATAAACTCCTCCACATTATATTTCTTAAAAGCAGCAGCACTGTTGTGTTTGGATGAACGAAAATAGTGCCCAGGGTAACATTTTCTTTACACTGCTTTACAGTTCCATAGTTCATGAATATTGATGAGGCAGAACATTATAAGGGGGAGGGGGTGTTTGAAGCAAATATTCAAATTTGAAACCAAAGGGATTTTGAGCATATGTTGTGAAATGTTAAATACCCCTGCATGATTTGCAAAATGGTTTGTTGCAGTGTAAAATGTTGCTAAATTGCAGTAAAACGGTTTAAACAAAAATCACTGGCATGCTCCTGGAAGACACAATTATGGTTGCATGGAAACTATGGATGCAAACGTGTAGCATTATTTCTAATGGAATGCACAATCCAGTCCCACAGTGAGTACCTGTGTGCTCAGTTTGTAGGCTTTTCTTTACGCCTGTACAGACTGCAGCATGCACTAAGCACTAACAGGTGACATTGTACAAGGATAAATACCTTGATTTTATTCAGATCGGGTTGAAAAAAAAAAAAAAAACATTGCTCAGTGTCACAGGCAGTGCTCACTGCACACCAGGGGCAGTGAAGCAGTGCACAGCAGTACTGGCAGTGACAAACCCCAAACAACATTGAATATACTGATACATTGACCCCTAAATAAAATATAATACCCAAATCATAATCTGATTGATTCATTTGTCACGTCAATGTAGTGCCAGTTACTGCTTTATGACTAACAGAGTAGCGATCAGAAGCAGTTATTGCATCAGTAATGTGTTCTAGTGATTTGTTTAATAGTTAAATATAAATATGGTCACTTTCATATTCCACTCATCATGGGTTACAGCAGGTTACTATTACTGGTTACTGGTGAGTGATGTCCAACCAGCGGCTGTCAGCACCACATACGTGGTGGATGACAGGTCGTGTTTGATGACTGAGACACAGTCCTGGGGTCTATTTCACGAAGGGTGAATTAAATAAACCAGGATATCAGCCAAATCTAGGTTTAAAGCCTAATCTAGGTTTCGTGAAATAGACCCCTGGTTTATATTAGTTTTCCACTCAAGCTGTAAGGTTGGCAGACTTGGAAAATGGTACCACGTGGTTCTAATTTTGCGACGGGGTTAGTGATGTTGTCACTTGGTGCCTTGTTGCGTTTCTTTGGGGTGAATATGTGGATGGTTTCCTGCAGTGGGTCAGGTGGATGTAAACTGAGTCGGGTGTCTCCATCTCAAATGATGAAGCACTGAAGCTATGTTTTTATAGATGCTCAATTTCTACCAGACACAGTTTACATTTCACTCGATCTCCTCCTTCATCCAAGTCAAAATAACGTCATGTGATACTTTGCTTGCTGACAGCAATGTTTTGAGTTTTTTTGCTAGTCAGATCTGTCAGAGTGCAGTGATGAAACAAGTCAGCCAGAGCGGAAACATCAATGGATGATTGCACAACAGCATAGGCTTTATTTAAGATTTCCTGTTGCATTAATGTGCGAAAATATGCATGGTATATACACTTATAAAACATTAAACGTACTTAGAAAATGTCAGGTCCACAGCAGCTCCATTTGTAACAGCACATAACAAAGAAATTAGGACAAGGAACAAAAATTCAGGCGGTTGTTTTGATTAGGCAGATTCATAAAATTTCTCAAGAGGTTGTCCTACAATTTTTTAGCAGATTTTTATTTGGTGTAGCGATTCAGATTTTAATATAGTGTGTAAACCCTTGTACCATGTGACATTACAACATTATGCACCCCTAATGGAAACACATTCTCACATTCTCCATCTGCATTCTGCCCACATTGATCATATCTTATTTTGGCAAGGCAGGCACATAGGTGGAAAAGGTGGCAACAAAAGTGAATGTGGCAGCTGTTACTGCACAGCCACTGTTATAGGAAGCAGAGATAACAACTGAATTGTCAATTTTGCATATGTTATCCTGGGAGGAAGAGAGCAGAGGCTGCTATTGCCCCATGGTGGCACTGACATTTCTATGAATCTTCTACGCCATGGGCATGATGATTTCTGCCCTGTGGATGAATTCATTTTGCATATTTTTTTTTCTTAACCACATAGCATCCAAATATAGATCACATTTTAATACCAGGCGTAAATGGGGTCATCGAACTCCACTAGGACCCATCAGAGTATTGTCAGTCAGTGTCAGGTGGACGCCTCCCTTGGCCTACATCTGTGCCAGACAAGAGTCCAGCTCTCCTTTCATCTGGAATCTCACTGAGGCCCTGCCAATAGCTTATCCACAACCCCCCTGTCATAAATCATATGGTGGCTGATACCAGCTCCGAGGCCCACTGCTGCACTGTGGAAGGATCACCTCATACTGAGTATGCTCCAGACTGATCAATATTTGATGCTGTCTTTTTACAAGATCAGATTTCAAAAATAGAAGGGTGATTGTATTTAGCTATCTCTCCCAGGCTGAGGGAAAGGAAAGGTAGTGTTAAAAGAAGACTTTTGGGCTGCTGTATGTGAGGACCTGACCCCTGTCTTTATCTGGGAATAAAATTATGTAGAAAAGAATATAATCCCTCTATTAATTTCAGCTCATTTGTCTGGGGCTGTGATCATGGTCATGAACTGCAGTATTTTCAACTTCTTTTGTGGTATCATCTTAACTTTTTCATTCAGTTGTTCAGGATTGGGAGGTAAAATGTCTATCACATGTGATGCAGTTGCCACAGTATTACAGTCATGTCTTTGGCTGTATATGTAACTGCTGAGGCATTCAAGAAAGTAGAGTGCAACCCTGTTTGTTCAAAGCCACACCCCTTTTTGGCGATGTTGTTGCCATAGGACAGTGTGGCCCTGTTTGTGCGCCCCCTGGAGGATAACTATCCTGAAAAGTTAATCACTTCTTTTTCACCCCATGACCAAATCCCCTGCCAGGTTTTGTGGTCTTACACGCATACATCCAGAAACCACCACCGTGTTTGTAGAAACAGGGGTGAGACAAGATTAGTAGAAACATGAATTATATACATTTTATAGAAACTACATTAAACATGCAAAATCATTGGTGTGGTCCTTTAAATGTTGGGTGCAGTCAGTGATTATGTTGGTTAATCCACGACAGGATGAATACATTCATTAGACCAAAGTTATTGCAGACCCCTCACCTTGACCCATAACCATGGCTGTCAATAGCCACAGGGCTCCTGAGTTGATTACATGGCTTCATATTTAATAAAGTAATATCCCCGTAGTGTCTTGGGCTCTAGTCAGCTCCTGTCCATCTTCACTGTAATTACTTGAGCCCCTAACCAGGCCCCTGACCAAAATCCAATCTAGCCTCACCAGCCAGCACCTAATCCGCCTTAGATAAACAATAATGCATGTATAAATTGAATGCGAAATATTACATTTGGAAACATGAAGGAAGATCAAACAAGAGCGTCAGAGTGGCATCTTACAGGGATGTGGAGGTCACGGTACAGGGGGGTGGGGTTAGGGGTGCACAATGAGGGCGAGGCTGGCAATAGAGTGGGAGGAGACAAGGCTGTTCTGCATGTCAAATACGGGATTTGAAGACCTGTCTGAAGGTTAATTTGTTTTCGATTCTTAAAGCAAAATCTTGTAAGAGTATCTCATCAAAATGAGCGGGGCCACAAGGTCAGGAAGGTCAGCGGCGATGATGCGCATCAAAGCAACGTGGGGGGTAACGCCACCAGCTCAGAGAGCTCTCTGTTGGATTAAACCAAGACAGTGTTTGTACCTGAGGCACAGTTCAAGTGAATTCTACTCTTACATTAGTTTTGATGAAATGAAACCAATTAATATGGACCTTAAAAGGCAAAAGGATCTCTAGTATCACTGCAGAGTCATAAGAACAGCTCCAAAATCCAGATACCAGTGATGTCAGACTCTAAACTGGGGAAAGTTATGTCATGTCTACAGATCTGGATTCTTCTGGGCCGAAGCATTCACCAGGAATGGGCACTATTTTAGTTAAAAGTACTGGATCTGAAATGAGTCCAAAGACATGCAGGTTAGGTGAATTGGAGCTACTAAATTGCCCCTTGGTGTGAATGTCATTGTTTGTCTGTCTGCCCTGCGATGGACTGGAGACCTGTCCAATGAGCGCTGGGATAGGCTCCAGCAACCCCCCGCGACCCTTGTGAGGATAAGCGGTTTGGAAAATGAATGAATTTGTTTCACCATAAGAGCTACAAACGCATGAAAAGAAAACAAAAGGAGAAAAAAACAAAACACCATAAAATTAACTCTGACAATGCAGTAATGCTCAAAATTACTGTAATGCAATTTATACAAATGAGTATTTCTGTAAAGGGAAAGCTAGAAAGCCAACATCATGGTGCCAAGCAAACCATTAAAAACCTTTTAGATATAAAGACGATATGTTTAAACACCAGTTTCCACTAATAAATCACTAGATTACATATAAAACAAATTTTGAAACACCTTTGTTGCCGTTCCAGCTGGGCACTTAATTATAACATGAGGAGAGCTTAGTTGGTGCTCGACAAGCCTGCAGCTGTAGCTTCTGTGCTCAGGTGTTTTTGTCAGTTTCCCCATGCGTGACATCTGTATGTTACCTGAGGTTTCAAAATAAACGTTTCAGGAAATCACAACAGAGCACTGCCAGAATAAATCCTACAGGAGGTATCACCATATTCGTGGTCCTCCTAGGGGGTTATTTACAGGGCGCCCCCTGGTGGAGCTCTGGTTGAAGTGGGAGGGGGAGAGCGTTGGTTTTATACTGTTGGGGAGGAGAGGGCGGAGCTACAGTCTGGGTTTGAAATTGGACAACAAAGAGAAAAACGATGTGACAAACAGCAAAATGAGCCAAGTGACTTGGTGTTGGTTTATATAATTAGGGGTCAAGTTTCAGTTGATTAATAGGTGATGAAATTGCTTAGTGCAGCTTTAAGCACTGAATAATATGATGATGCAAAGTTCAAGTAGCTAAAGTTAGGCCTGTGCAACATAACCTAGATATCAAATCCCGATAATGATACATAGCACGATATAGGTCATTTTCTGAAAGTTACATGAATGAATAGTTTATATAAAAATCCTGTTCCTTATGACATTTTGAATTATACACTTGACAAATAAAAGGTACTTTCCCCTTTTATTTGGAAACTGTAAATTGTCAGTTCCACCCCTTTCCTCAGACCCATTTTAGTGGGGTGCAGGGGATTTTCAGGGGCAAATAAATGGTCAACAGCAGATGCCAAATAGAGGAAAGGCTCGACTTAAATGGAACAAAACCTTGATTGATGTCTTTTTTAGGTCTGATAGATTCATTAAAAATCCCATGAAATGGACTCTTACTTTCTTGATTTGATGTGTATCCTGTTGAAACAGGCTGTTTGGGCGGAACACGGTGCAGGGAAGGATCACTCACATGTGCAAACCTACAGGATCTCAGTTTGGGAGAGAAACAGTTTTAGTTGTGGATGAAAGAGGATGTTTAAAAATTTGTGAAGGTTTTATTGGTTGAAATTTTAATTTACAGCCACTTGTGCAGGATGATGTCACTGTTTAAGAAGCAGAGGTCATGTGAGGTCATCTCATGGGGACTTTAAGGCTGCATTTTTCCTCCAGACTTCCTTCGTTCCTCAGTTTGTCTTTAAAATCACAACATGAGCTGTTGCGCAGGACCGGATCCTTCTCCCCTTTGAAGATCAGGCTTTCCTTGTCTGTTGTTTTTGTTCGCACCGTAGTTTCTGACAGGAGAAAGTCAAACCTGTGGTCGCATCAAAAAATAGAGCAGGCGCATCCATCAACGCCAGCGTGAAGCATGCGTCAGCATCCCGTATTTGATGGACACAAATAGTTGAATAGATGCGCTATTTAATATGGGAAAAGATAAAATTTACTGCTTGACGCCCTGATGTGACACATGCTGTCTGAACACAGTGTCACAATGAATTATGTTGGTGATCACATGGGGAAACGTTAGGCACATTCACCTTTGTGATCACCTGAGGAATGGAACAGATCACGTGCAGGTACAGCCAAAAATTCACACCAAAGGAACAACGCATACATGTGCATTTCTCAAAGTCTGACTGTCAAATGCCAGCTTGATTAATGGCTTGAGAGAGACCGAGTGGGGCTTAGAGGGAGTGTGTGTGTGTGTGTTAGAGGAGCTGATGACTCCTGGGAAAAGAGTTGGGCAAGTTGAAGGTTAAGAGGGCAGATGAGGAGGAGGTCACAAGAAGAAGGTGCGGTGAGAGGTTGACCTGACGAGTGAGTTTCAAAATGATTTTCAAGACAGGGTCATTCACACTGCAACACAGGATTAAAAAAATAACAATATTTCATTAGTAACAGCCTTTCTGAATGCTAATGGATGCAGACCACAAGGGTAAATACACACTGAGCCATGATACGGTTTGGGTGAGGTGAGATGTAAACAGTTTGACAACAACAGCGTCAGTGTGTTATGGATATATTGCACGATGATTAGTCTTCAAATAAATGCAACCTGGTAGGTAGACCGTGCGTGAATATCATTTTAAAAAATACATTGATATTTGAAGGAACAACAGTCTGTATGGGGACCGTTTTATCGTCAGTATCTACTGGGCCAACTGCACATAACATAATTTTACAACTGAAAATATACTATGAAATTTTATTTGGTTATGAGGATTGCATTAGTGAAAGTGAGAGAAATATTGATGTGCAAGGTGTTATCATCACTTTGTGGCTCTTTGGAACATTTCTGAATTCTTTTGTTTTTCCATACTTTTTTTAAGAGAGATTTTTTTTGGGGCATTTCTGCTTTATTTGATAGCGATAGTATCCACTCCAGTGTTAAATATACTGAGTGAAATAGCATATCGGAAACTGACACAGCCATTTTAAGTCTACAGTGTTCCACTATGTTTATAAAGAGCAGACAAAGTAGATTAAAGCTGCTAGGGTTGTGAAAGTGTCTGAGGGATGAAAAGTGCTTATGCTTAAGTAACAAAGGCTAGTATTTTTTTTTTAATGCAGCCTCTGAACTGATCAAAACTGACCTCAGTTAAGGAGGCAGTTGTTTGAAGTGATGAGTCAATGTCACGGCAAATATTTCTGACCCCATTCATTTTCACAAAGAGTTGTGAAGTGGGTGGAGCCACAAATTTCAAATGTATTTTCCCCACTGTTTTTAGAGATTTTACTTTGAAAGACCAGACTGAACTGTGTTCTCATTAATTAGAGTGAAATCAGCCTGTTCCTCTGATTAATATGTCGAAAAAAGGATGAAATTATTGCCCAATCCTGAGATCTTGTTGGGATGCCAATCCATGGGCGCCTTTTCCACAATAATGGCAGCAACCTACCAATTCCAGTGCCTCGGAGACAAAATCCTGTAATTCACCTGCATTTAAGAGTGAAGTAGAAGGCGCACATGGCATCAGCCAACATCAGTTTGAGCTTTATTTGTCCAACAGCGAGATTTCCTAAGCAGAGCGAGAAGAACAGCCTAGGCAAAACAAAATACCAACTGGTAAGATCAAACTTGATGGCATTAAAATATTTCAGCCTATTTACAATTTTCTAAAAGGTTCACTGTATCCTGTATGTAAAGATTTGACAGATAGAGCACTTGAAAAACTAGAAATAAGTGACTAAACTGCTGTGGTTCTCAAGGTTTCCCCAATGCCCTTTCCTCTCTGTCAGCTTGAATGAAATGTGGTTTTCAGGAGGCTTCTCCATTTCCTGCGGTAAACATTTCCATAAAACGCAGAAAGATCTGGGAGTGACATGTCCCATGCCTGTGGCTCTTTTTGACCAAACACCAGACATCATCAGACTACGTCTTTCTCTTGAAATAGAGGCTGCTGCAGATCATTTTGTTTTTCCTTTCCATTCTTGTTTTTTGTCCACCCATGCCTCATCTCTGCTCTCAGGTGTGTGACCAGCTGGAAGCCGTGTGTGATTTTTGCACCCCATCACGAGCTCCACTGGAGATTTAAAACTCTCCAGGGGGGCTTCCCCGTATGACACAGGCCAGATACAGATTCAAGCTCCTGTGTGCTGCCGTCTTCAAAAGGTATATCGCTCTTTGTACGCCCCGGCAAAGGAGGACACAGAGAGCTTGAGGTCACATGACTGAATTCGTATTAAGATGCAGCTCAAATGACTGAAACAGGCATATGGAGGGCCATAATTAAAAACCACTGTGCAAGAAAATACCATAGCTGGCAAAGATTAACTTCATGGGACAGTTTCCTGGACAGAGATTTAATTAAAGCAGGACTAAGCTTTAATCCAGAATAGCTAATTATGACCTAAAAAGTGAATTTCCAAAACACATTTTAACTTCAGAATAGTTAATTCTGGACTCTGGAGTCCTGATTAAGAATAAAATGATAATCCACAAGATTCATTTTTTAACTAACTTCTTGCTAACTTCCAGGTAATTTTTTTGCTTATTTGCTCTTCATCTTTCCCCCATGTTTTCCATAGAAATCAAGCAAGTTTACTCAAATGGTTAATTTGAAAACCCAGTGATGCTCATAAAACCTGAGCTGAACCTAGAAAAGTCCAAAATTGTGTGAAACTGGAGAAGAAACGTGATGGATGCTGTTTCTCCTCTGACAAATGACATTAATCTTATGCTAAACCTGCTGATTTTGATGTTTAATTTAAACCTCAGGACAAACATTAACCTTTCAGCTGGAAATCAAATAATTTAATCCAGACTAAGATAAATCTAGAAGTACTTCAGTCCATGGTACAGTAAGTGAATTTCCGATATTCCAGTTTAAAAGGACATTTTAGTCTGTGACTCCTGTATGTGTAATCACAGTATTTGAGTTTGCACTGGGCCCTTTTGCCAGTGGTCTGCAGTGTTTCCCATCACCTTTTAGTAAAGGATCAGGTCACTTTGGAGAGACACCAAAAAAAGTACCACGTACTGGGTCTATCCACGGCTTTTGCCTGAGGGAAAACCAAAAAAAGTCCAGTTGAGTTGAGCCATACCGTGCAGTGGAAAAGCAGCTTATATGGCAGTGGGAACCACAAATCCTGTCACCAGCAGCAGCCCCTATCGTACCGAGAGCTCTGACCTGCATGCGTGAGCCTTTCTCCCAGCCATCATGGAGAATCTGCATTACCTTCCTCACTTAGGGAAGTGTTGCATAGACCATGACTTGATGGCGAGCCAGATCTTTCTCCATTTCACTCTGTGCTCAGTCAGCCTGGCTTCCTTTGTGTTGAAGCTTCATTATCAAGCTCAGTGTGTGTGGAGACATGTCACAAATTTTGTCTTTGTAATTCCCAAAAGAGGCTTGTGACCAGTTTGTAAAACAACCTCATGCCAAGTTCACACCACAGAGCTGTCAAAGTCGTCAGATCACTGCGCTGTTCACACGACACAGCTTGCTGTCTTAAATCGGGATTCTTTAAGTTGTACTGATGTTCACACTACATGAATGAGCGGCGACAGGGGTCACACATTACAAGATCTTTCACCAGGAGGAATCTCTGACAAGTCGGTCTGGTCTCCAAACGACATTTTGTCACAAAAAACATGAGAAGTGTCTGTTTTGCAGAGAGAGTTGTCGATAAATAAATATTTTTGCAATAAAAATGTAGATGTTGCCTGCTCGTGTTATGCTTTGGCAAAGCTGGAAAATGTTGTGTATGCCAATGCCAATGTAGAGGGTGTATGTGGATGTGTGTGTAAGAGAGAGAGAAGGAGAAGTGGATGGGTTCAGGAAGGGAGCTGAGCACATGACAGCAGAGAAGCTTGTGTCTTGTGGTCTCAGTGGCTGTAGTGCATCCCAGATATCTACCAGGCTAAGCATCTAGATCTGTTAGTGACGCATCGGCGAGCCTCTCAGCTCGTGCTCATTTTTATTTGTGAGCACCGAGTGACTGCCAATTTGCCTCTGATCTGGGGTTTTTGTTTGGCAAGCTCCAAAAACTTTCAGCGAATGGAAAATCAGAGCTAAAATCGTGTAGTGTGAACTTGGCATTAGGGAATCTAAAAAAATTCCTCTAAACCAAATACCAACCCCAGGATTTCCATCTAAATTTGGGTGTATCAGCACTTTGCTGCTGTCATTCTCTCTCCAGCTCATGGCCTTACTGGAACTCTCTGTCATGATGAACCAGCTTCCTCACATTGGCCGGCAGGTTTGGGATGAGTTTATACTCAGATTATTAACCATTCCAAGGACCTTCTGAACCCTTTCCTTGTCTCTGGGATTATCTGTGTCATGTATAGCTTGTAAGTTTGCCTCATTTGACTGGATTCCTGGATTTTGTCCCCAAGGAATGAGATTTCACCGACGCTGAACTGACATTTGTCCCTGTTCAGTTTGAGTCCATATTGTGATTGTGTTGAATCAGATCATGCACACATACCCTGCAGCGTTTGTATCATCTGCTTGGTGGAATATTTTGGGAGCAGACCTAATCCTGAACCAGCAAGCTTTGTATGAATTGCACCTGAACGATGTGTTGAAAGTGCACAACCTAGTACTGCCCTCATCAAGTAGCAACTGCCAGAATCCATGTGAGACATCCATCCTAGAGGAATTTTGCTCCGTTACATTTTCAGTTTCATCTCTCTTTGGAATCTGATACTATTCCCTTTTGATACTGGCATCAAGGTCCTTAGGATCCATGCACACGCTTTTTTTTCCTGATGTTCTGGACTTGACAGACACCATGGGTTTCTTAATCTTCTTTATGACCTTGACATTTTCCGTGAGATCCAACTCTCTCCTCAGTCTCTCTTGGATTGCCACTGGAACCCTTGGGGTGCATGAAACACCAGCTGTGCATCCCCAGGGTGTTGTCTTCATCTTGTCCTTTGAAGCTTCCTGCACACAGCCCGGTACATTGATCGTATAAGAAAGTTTCACAAATCCCAAGCCAACGTTCCCAATATTGTCATATGTCCTTCAGGCACTATCATAAACAGTGAGTTGGAAGACTTATTTCTCACAATGACCCTTAGTGTACTTGTCCCCTGTGTTTCAATACTTTGTTCATTGTATGCTATCAATAGTATGGTCCTCCCTGATTACCTTGGTTTCACCTGAGACTTTGCACATCCCTAATGCTGAAGTTTGCTTTTTCACCTGTGTCCAGCTTAATGGGAATAATGTTGTCATTCATCACAAGCCATCCACATGATTTAATCATGGTCAGGACCCATAGAAAGGCATGCACATCTTCCAGGCTCTGATCTCAGTTTAGGTTCAGTCTGCGCGTACCTACAAAAAGTGCCTTAGATTCACTCTCTTCTGTTTTTGTGGTACTGTATGTCCAGTCTGCAAGGATCCAGCTCTGCAGAGTAGGTGGTCATTCTGACGGTAGCCATAGTTCAGAGCTTTCGTCAGTATGGTGAAGGTAGCACTTGTTATGTAGGGACCAATCTCCATTATTGCCAAATCCCAAGTAGGGGAGAAGGCTTAGAAACTTGAATGCCCCTGATTGTGGCACATACAGAGTGCACAAGTGAGTGGGCTGCAGTGTCAGCCAGGGCAGGGTCAACAACAACGTTGCAATATCCCAGGTATGCCAGGTCACACTGAAACACCAGTTGTAACTGCAACCACTGACTTTTATCAAAACTAACTTACCGGACCTTCATAGTGGCCATAACTAAATAATGCTACAAATGGGGCAGAACTAAGCCACTGGCGCCTCCTAGTGGTGACATTCAAAGATTGTGAGGAACAAAGTGGTGTGCCGCCCATGATGACCATCACACATGAACAGAGTTGTAGTTGACACTTTGGATGTCATCCTTAAACAGAGATAACAGATTAGCCAAAGAAATGAATATGATAGTGAGATTACCTGGTACTTTTTATGGCTCTGTAGCAAGTTAGAATGATTCTAGTTGTAAATTTATTGAGCAAAAGAACAGCCAGCAACATATTTAATGCGATAGTAGTTTTTTTATATAATTATTTTTGAATTACTTCAGTTGTGGAAAGTCCACAATTCAGGGTTTTTTTTAAAGTCAGATCTCAGAATTATGAGATTCTGACTTTTCCCTTTTCTTTTTTCCAGAATTTTTACATTTAAGTCAGAATTCTGACTTTCTGCTCCAAATTCTGACTTTAATAACAGAACACGATTTTTAAAAAATTATTGCTGTGTGTTCCTAATCCTCCTCCATAGACGATGATGTAAGATGATGTGCCCATGTATTGCTTTAGTGTATGGTCCCAGAGAGCTGTAATTTTAAAGCTGTCATGTTTAAGGAGCTATGTCTTGAGAAGGTTGTCGAATCCCCTGCCACCACCACCACCACCCATGTTGTCACTGACCAGTGATTGATGAACCTCCTCTCCTCCCTGGCAAGCTTCTTCATGGCGTTGGCTGTGTGGCAATTATTGATTTCATGTGGAATGAAATCCCTAATGGCAAAAGCTGTTAAACGGTTTAATAATAGGCTGATAACAACACAGCCAATACAGTCAGGACTTCATTATTTTCACCTAAGGAGGATAAGACTGATTTTACATGCAAATGGAGGTGGTGGGGGGTGTTTTCAAATGCAGCGGTCTAGCTTCCATTACTTTGGCTCCTTCCTTTTTGGTGCACGGTAAGGCTGAGCCATATCATAACGTTCATGATAATACCGGTTTTGTTGCGTAAAAGCAGAACATTATAGGTGTGTTTTCAACCACAAATTCAAATGAGAAAATCCAGGGATGTTGATTACATGTTGTGAAATCTTTTCTACCCCCAGATGATTTGCAAAAATATGTTTTAGCTGTAGTAAAAGTGCCAAACATTCAAACTCACTGGTTTGGTCCTCTCTAAAATACACGCCAAGGCTCTACACTCCAGCAAGTTGTGCTGATGTTTTCTGCACTAAACCTGAAAAATTACAATCCTTTGCTTTATTGCAGATCTTAAGCAAAAAAAGTCCTGATATGTGTTGACAGTGCATTACAACATTTCCTATTATTGTTCCTCCTGGTGCAGAGTGCCTCTTTGTCTCCGATCAAAGAATTTATTGATGATTAGGCATGTGGAAAACATCCAGCTGACATTTAATGGCAGTTAATGAGTGCCTGGAAAAGTGGCCATGCGCTGTGGTGCCCGTGGCTTTCACAGGGAAATATGCAAGCTGAACTTGGTTAAAAGCTATTGTACATGTAGTTCCATGCCAATTTACATGCAGCCCCAGTCAGCAGAGTTCCCAAGTCACCTGATATGTTGCCTGCCGAGTCAGTTGTCTCCCACTGAGTCAAATACAGCTTGATTACACTTCACACTAGCCAAATTATAATACAGATAGCATTCCACCTATTAACCATGGAGCTGCTTGAAATGTGTGCTTGTCCCCACAGTGTGTGATGTAAATTGGTATGTCACATTAAAACTGACACCAGTAATTCTGTGCATTGTGAAGTTATTGGGTGCCACATCTTATGAAGCGTTGTGACAGCTATGCAGATGAGCGCATTTCCCTGCACATAGTCAATTTGACACAGTCACAGGGGAGAGATTGCTTTTTGGTGCGTAATGAATCCACACAAATTAAGAAATTACCTTTTGAGTGAAATAATTTTTCCAACTGTGCTCCCTTTTAATTTTACTTTAAAGGGTATTTAATAGTTACTGGCTAAAATGTTTCACCATGTTGAGACTAAGAAGAAGCTTTTGGTTAAATGTTATTAGTTATTTTCAGCAGATTCAGCTGTGGATTTCAAGTTCAGTGTGGTTTCAAATATAATAAAACAGTTTGAATATGCAGCAGGTAAGATTTTCACTGCCCTGCATCACCAAATGACAAATTTTAGGGAGGTTGACAGGGTTGTTGATTGATACTGTTTTTTGAAAGGCTACATAGCCAGGTGCTGAGACTCATGGCTTTCACTTCATCATCATGAACAGTTTTGGAACAAAATTCCTCAGAAACTGGAGATTCAACACATTCTTAGCAGGCTGCCTAGCATCTCAGCTGCTGCCTTGGTTGCTGTCTTAATTTAACTGGATTAAAGCTGGGGTAGGCAGTCTTCTGGGAAAGAATTTGAAAATACAGCCTCCTCATGCAGCGCTCCCCCCTCCCCTGCTTGTCCTAAGCCCCTCCCACCAGACAAACAGGGGCACAAGCCTGGAAATGTCAAAGCGAGACTCGTGAAAATTGTATCTTACTTGATGATCTATCCATGTTAAAAGTGTATCTTTTCAGCTAATCTTTGAGTTGGTCTTGTTGACTTTATTTTTTTATTTTTTTATTTTTTTGAAAATAAAGCAGGGACAGCTCTGCGCAATGTAACAACCAGGAAAAGCCAAAGCGACACTTGAAACTTGATTTTTTTGAAAATGAGAAGGGGGCTGGTGGAGAATGAAGGAAAACTAGTCAGGGCAGGGCAGACGTGAATTGATCGGATACAAGCTAGAGTCTGTGTTCAGACAAAAATTTAAAGATTATGTTTGGTTTCAGGTCAAGTTCCCGTTGGCTCTTTCAGGCGGTAAATGCAACGTAGTGATGCCTGTCGGGGTCGGACAAATATGCAGCCCAATCTACACACACACACACACACACATCTCCATTCATATTCTCCATTTGTACTATTTTTTTCAAATCATCTTGCTGCTAACTTTTCTTGCAGAACTACCACACCCATCTACACATCCACGTACCCACTCATTAGCCAGTCACCTGTCTGTCACACACCTGTTGCTTGTCTGCTCATTTGACTCCTTAGTATTTAGTTTGCCTTGCCTGTTATTTGCCAGATCGTCAGTTGAGCTCCAGCCAAATGTATGTATGCCGCCTGCCCGTCTGTTCTGCCTACTTGGTTTTGACTTATGCCTGCTTTTTACTTTGGATTGCTGTCTGATGTTTTTGTGTCTCTGCCTGCTTGGACTGTCTACTGGTATTGGATCTTGGAACAGACTGATTTGTGAACTGGCTGCACGTCTAAATAAAGTCTCTGGTTTATTTTACTAGTGCCTCTGTTGTGTGATTCTGCACTTGGATCCTTCCTGAACCGTGACAGTAGAAATATTTTGTGCACGTGTGAGAAAGTTTTGTGCACAAAGATATAATTTGTATATGTGTAAAAAAAAAAAAAAAAGAAAAAGGTTTTTGCTCTAGAAATACTTTGTGTAGGTGTAATTAAAATGTATGAAAGAATATTTTCAACAGTGAGGTTTCACAAAGTCTGAAAGATGGACACACCAATTTCGTGCCTTGTGTGCAGTGGTTAATAGACTTTGGATGTCTTCGCACTTGTACCGTTGCTCATGCAAACACAAACATTCCTCACATTGTATTGTCCATTTCGTATTTGTCCATCGGCCACTATTACTGCTCATTCCTGGCTGAAGACTGCGATGCATTGTTGATGCAAAGTACTTTCTCCTTGTCTTTGATTGTGATTTGTCGGCTTGTTGATAGAGGACTGACATCACCTTCCATTACACCATGCGTTGCTCAGTGACATCGAGTCTGACATCGAGTCTCGAGGTCTCCCCTCATAGAACAGCTCACCTTTCCTCCGTCTGGCCTCTTAAACGATCGTCTCCCTCATCTTTCAGGGGTGGATGCCGGCGGTCACTGCTCCTGGCCTAGCCCCTGGGCCTGGATTTGCAGTAAGGGCTCTGTGGTCATGATCAAGCCCTGGAGGGGCCCTGGAGGGAGGACCCCATCGCCGGGGAGCTCCATCAGCAGCTTGGAATAGGACAACATAGGTTGTGCACTTAACTTGGGTAGGCCAATTATATTCATGTTGTTGTGGTGGCAGCACGAATTGAGGTGTAGACGGTTTTGTCCTTTAGCTTAAAGGACTCCATAACTGCACATGTAGCCTCCATTGCCTCAATCTTGTCACTGAGCTGGTTCACGTTAGCTTTGAGGGATGTCATGTGGTGTCTATATGGCAGGGGTGCAGCCTCTTGGCCCTTCATGGCACATGATTGGACACCCCTGCTATATGGTCTGTGACCTCTATCTCGACATAGTTCAGTTTGTCTTCAAGTTATGTTATGACTGATTTTAATT